>RJWK010004828.1:0-57935 GCA_004363435.1 Platanista minor
GTTGCGGAGCACGGGCTCTGGATGCGCAGGCTCAGCGGCCATGGCTCACGGGCCCAGCCGCTCCGCGGCATGTGGGATCTTCCCGGACCGGGGCACGAACCTGTGTCCCCTGCATTGGCAGGCGGACTCTCAACCACTGCGCCACCAGGGAAGCCCCATATATTTTTTATTCCACTGGAAATTATGGCTTGAGTGAATAACTTTTAATAGCAAAAGTCCCATTTATCAACTAGGTTCTATGGTCAGCTGTGGCAATTCATGCTGACAAATCAGGAAATCAGTGACTGAATTTAAAATCAGGTCCTTAGAGAAGTTGTGTAATAAAGAGCATAAAATTTTCACCACAGCTGTTCTTTGTGTTCAGTCTGTATATTTGGCTGTGACTTTTGGCAGCATTTGTGCATTGGTTTTGGTATAGAATATTTTATCCCCTTCTTGGTAATGAGACCTATGGATTTAGTTGACTCAATTCTGTACTTCTTTTTACTGCTCAGTCCACCAGGGGCCTATTAGCTGTTCTATTAGTGTAGCGAGAGGAGTTGTTTAGGTTCTTATCATTAAACATTTAGTAAGCACATTTATTAAACACATATGTAGTATAAATGCTGTTTCACAGAAGGGAGGCATAGGTGCCTCTAGATGTTTACATTTTGAGAAGAGTAAATTTGTATGCGAGATACCAGTAAAACCCAGAACTTTATAGGAACTGTGTCTCTTGGACATCTGTTTCTAGGTTTTGTTTTTGGTGTGGAATTGAGCATAGTAAAAGCCATGTTTTATAGAGACACTATACATTTCCTGCTACATTTTTAAGCTCAGACAGTGCCTTTTTCTGAGTGTTCAATGCCAAACTCAGAATCTGATATGTGTAGGTGCTTAGTAGCTCTTGGTTGAAATGGACTAAACTGTTATGAAGGTGGAATCCCAAATTAGTCAGGATAAGGTAGGTGAAGCTGCATTAACAAACAATACTCAAATCATGGTGGTCAAGAGCAGTCATGTAGATCAATGATAAGAATGATGACCAACATTTACTGAGTAGTTACAACATAGTAAACACTATTCCAAATAGTTTACTTGGATTAACTCTTTGAATCCTCACAACTAAACGGGATATGTTCTATTATCATTAACATTTTATACACAAGAAGACAGAGGCACAGCATGGTTAAACAACTTATCCAAGGTTACACAGTAAGTCTCGGAGCCAGGATTCTTACTCTGGGAAGTCTGATTTCACTGTCTGCACTTGTAACCACTTCATAATATTTTTGTAACCATTTGATGTTTTTGCCTTCCAACGCAGAAACATTATGTTTTCCCTGACCACCTCTCCCTTTCTTTTTGGTAATAGCACATGGATTTTGCTTTTTTCGCTCCAAGGAATTGGAATATTGACTATAACTGGAGCTAAAATATGTCTCCATGGAGGTGGCTCTCTGCTCTCTGGGTCCTCTGTTATCTAGGTCTGTATTCATTCTGAAGCCTGACTCTGTAGTCTTTCAGTTGGTCCTGTGCATTATCATACGTCCTCTTATTCTCTCTTTGTAGAAAATTGTTTGGGCTTACATTAGCCAAAGCTGGTTTCTGTTGCTTACAACCAAAGGACCCTGATTAACCCAGAACATAGCTGACAGTAGAGTGGTTACATCTTAGTGACACATTTCTCTTTTGTCTCCATGTCTCTTGTCATGGAGCAGTAGAGGCTTTGGCTGCAGGCAAACTAGGCTGTTTTGGCCACTTTTTTTCCTGTGTACAAAAGGGATACTCATTCCATGGTGACTGAATGGAATCAAAGTATGAGGGAGGGGCTCACTTCCTTTACTTCTCTCAAAGCTCATGATGAGCTCCAGGTGTTAGTTGTTTTATGATTCCTGGGTTGGAAACAAATGCTTGAGGCTGTCCTTTGTTGACCTTATGGTAGTGAATCCTTTTTTTGCAGTGACCCTTTTCTTCTGATACAAAGATTACATATGGACGATTGAAATCTGTTCATTGGCTTTTATGGAGTATTTACGTCCCCTTGATGGCCCATGAGGGTAAATTGTATGTTTGTGTTTTGCAGTGAGCTGAAAGCTGTGAGAAGCTCATGGAAAGAAAGGAGAGGCTTTTTAAAGTACATTTCTGAGAAGAATTATATCAAAGCATCACAGCCTAGTGGTTTAGAGTATGGGCTTTGTGGGAGAGTGATCATAGGGATGTGGGTGTAATTCTTTAAGCTCTACAACTTGGCATCTCTGGGAAAGCTATGCAGCCTTTGCCTCACTTTCCCATTTATACTGGTAAGGTTGTAATGCCTACCTTGTGCCTGGTATTTAACAGGTGTTTATTAGATGACGCTCATTATTAGTAATATTGATTTGATCCCCAGGACCCTTCTAGTTTCAAGTGAGAGTCACTTTGACAGTTCTTTACTGTCTTTCATTAATTGTACTTCAATGCATTTGTCTTGTCTTCTTAACAATACTCCAGTCTCTTGGCTCCTGTCTTTTTCCCCTGCCATCAACCAGAATCAATCCCTAGTATTTAAGGCAGTCCTCCACGCATTGCCCATTTGCAATTGAAAAAAAATAATGTGTTGATTTGATTGGTGAGATAGGAGAACATATGCTTGGGGGTGGGACAGACCTTGATGTCCATGCTGGAATCTCCATTTACCAGCTGTGTGACCCTGGACAGGTTTCTGCAACTTGCCAAGTAATGAATGATACCAACTTCACAGAGTTGTGAGGATTAAATTAGCTAGAGCTATAAACACCTAGCATAGAGCCTGGGCACAACCATGAAGATGCTTTTGATGATAACATTATTTGCTGTTTGAAATATGAATGGGTTACTACTTTAAAGCATGTATCACAGGTACACACAGCCAGGACTGCTGAAGTGGTAAAATTCATAATGGTGATGGCCACCAACCATGTTGCCATGAAGGCTGCTAGGTCCTGAATTTGTGAATCATTCAAGCAAATTTTCTGCCAACCTAATTGATTTAGACAAAAGCATCTGGCCTTTGATTGAATTTGCCGAAAGGATTAACTCCTTGGCTTCTGAGGAGCAACTTAAATTCTTTGGGGTGAGGGTTGACAGATGAAATACAGGACAATCAGTTAAATGAAATTTCAGGTAAACAATGAATAATTTTTAGTATAAGTAGGTCCCATGCAATATATGGGACCTACTTATACTAAGAAATTATTTGTTATTTATTTGGCATTCAAGTTCAACTAGACATTCTATATTTTTATTTTCCAAAGCTGGCCACCCTATGTGGGACTGTATAGCAACCACTCCTATGAATCTTGCTGGTAAAGTCAAGAATAGTCCTTTCAGGATAAATTTGGGTTTCTCTCTCCACTTTCTGGTGCCTCTAGCACAAGGCTCTCTCTGATGCTTTTCCCACAAACTCCAATAGAACCCTGTTTTACCTTAATTTTGTGTTCATCTATTTTAATCTGTTTCATCAGATGAACAGCATTAACTCATCCTATTTATATGTAATCTATTTATAAGCACTAAAAAAGAAAGGGTATATTTGGCAGGAGAAACAACTTCTATTTAGCAACCGGCAAACGTCAAGAGAGGTTTGGCTTTGGTAAACATCTCTAAAAGTTGTAATGGAGGGAAGGAGATTATTACGATCCTCTTCCTTTTTGGATAAACTTAAAAAATGAAAACAAATACACAAAAACGTCTCATGATAAGGAATAGAAAGAGGTTTTGCTTTTATCCTTAAAAAATATTCTTTGAGGCTGCTTCTCAGTCCCAACTCTCAGGGCACTAACTAAACAGCTTTGCATTAATTGGAGAGGCAGCTGGGTTGAAAGCAGTGATTGATGCCTCTGATGGACCACGGCATGGCCAGTCGCCCATGAAACTGCCTCCTCAGAAGCCTTCCCAGGGGCTTGCTGGAGCAGGCGGGGCCCAGGAAGGGCAAGGGGCCTGGGATTGTGCTGTGTTTCTGCATAGCCTTTGTAGCTAGAGCTGCCACCTTCAAAAAGCCCTGATGGTAGTCATCCCAGAGTTCCAAATGTATTGGTGCCAGAGAACTGGGAGCTCCTATTGCCTCGTCATTGCATCTTTGTGGGATCATGGGGAAAAAGAATAAAAGGAAATCCTTTGCTTGGTTTCTTATCTTTCGCAGAGAGAGATTAAACTTTGACAACATAGTGATTTGGCGTCCATGGATGAAGAGACCCATGGGTCTCTTGTTAGAAATCTTGCTGACTCTTGTTAGAAATCTCTAAAGGCCAATGAGGCTCTATCCACAGAAAGCTTGTCTGGGGGTGGTAGGGGGAAGGTTTAGACCTCAGTGGGCTTTCTTGGTGGTAACTCAGCTGGTTTATGGTCACTGTCACTTATTCTTTAACTTGTGATCTAACTATACCTCTGAATTGCTTCCTATGGCTTCCTATTTATTTTAGAAAAGAAAATTTGTAGCAGTCGATATGCAGTATTTATTCCCGAAGAGTGACTTTAGAGATAAAAGCTCATAAAAATTAAGCCTTCCACAGAGAAGATGTCGTATACATTTTAGAGACTGTATATTAATGGACACTGAGGCATCATTCACGTCATATTTTCTGAGCATCAACTATGTACAAGGCATGGCACTGTAGCCATAATAATAATAATAATAATGATAATAATAATAACAACAACAACAATTAGTGCTTATATGGGTTTTCTCCCTGCCAAGTTTTTTCTAAAAGTTTCATGCATTTATATATTTATCTCCTCACTCATACTATAAAAGGAGCCTCAGTTTTGGCCCAGGCCTTCTCTAAGAAAATGCAGTAGGGAAGAAATAAGAGAAAATACAATTTCTGTACTCAGAGATCTGGGTTTAAGTTCAAAAGAGAAGGCATGGTACCTGTAACAATCAGAAAACAATTTGGGGTGGTTCATAATACCTGAGTTCAGAGCAAGAGGTAGGTACTTGGGGAACAATAGCGTTCTAGAAAGCCTGAAGGAAAACTATCATCCCTGAGTTAGGCCTTGAAGAAAGGTTGGGCTTTGAAGTGGTAGCAAGGATCCAGGAGGAGCACGGGCCCTGGGTGGAGTGGGGGGTGGAGGGGAGGTGACGGAGGGCGACTTGGTGAGGAAGCAGGGCAGGCATGGCTGGGTGACATTTCTGCAGCTTCTCAGGGAAAGGGCATGTCTGGGAGATGGAACATCAGGTCTTGGCCACCTGCTTATTTGTAATTGACATTTTCCTTAGAATAGTGGACAGCAGTCCTGACCTCTTATCTCTTCTTAACGCCTCCGTTCTCGAAAGTAACCAGTATGGACATAATCAGGGCATTCAAAGCAACTCATAACAGTTCCCTCTTTCAGGGCAGGAAGTATTTTTTGAGTGGCTATTTTGTACTTGGAGACTTATACGTGTCCTCCTGGGCTTCATCTCTAGGCAGGGGTGAGAAGAGAGGTCAAACCCTTGAGAGCATCCCTGTGTAGGAGGTAAGTCTCAGAGAAGCCTGTGTGGTGACGTAGCTGTCTAGCCATCTCGGCCTGTGTCCTCCTTTTGGTCTGTCTCCCTGCCTTCTCTCTCTGCTTCTTCTTCACCCACTTTTTTTCCATCTCTGAGGAAACCAGGCCCTCTCACCAGCCTTCCGTGCTGCTGTTGCCCAGCATCCAAAGTGATACCCCTTTTTGTTCTGCCTCTGCAGGAGCCCGGCTTAGTGTCTTCCAGCTGCTCTAGCCGTTTCCTCCTCAGGTTCACTTATGTCTTCATTTCTCACGTTCTCCAAAGAATTCTCTCCAACTCTTCCCCTCTTCACTGATTTCATGCCAGATGTTTCTCTCTGACTTACTACTTGCTTCCTGCTCCTTTTCTCTTTTAATAAATTTATTTATTCTTCACGTCCACTGATCTCCACCCCAGGCACCCTGGCCCCTGAGTTCAGCTTAAACGTTCAGACTGTTCAAGCGCGTGGGTCTTGGGATCAGCTGGGCTTGGGACAGAAGCCAGTTCTACTGCCTCAGTCGCTGCGTGTTTGGAGACAAGTTGTTAGCTCTCTGAGCCTAAGGATTCTTGTATCTGGGGATAAAACTCCCTGCCTCCTAGGGTTTTGTGAGGATTACATGCAATACTGCAGGCTGTGTGTGAGGCTCAGCATCATGCCTGGCAGAGAGCAGGAGCCCAATGACTAGCAGCCACAGCTATCATTCACTGTTTAAAGCCATCCTAGTTCAAGTTCAAGAAGTACTCTTTAACATTTACATCATATACACATTGACATAGAATGGCCGCACATGACCTCTTGTCCACTGCAAAACCGAGATGGGGGAAATGGTGGGAAGAAGTTAATTTATTATATCATTAAGAGATACTGAGAGAGAGAGAGAATTTTAAGTAGGCAGTTTTGTCAGGCTCAAGGGTTTGAACATGTTAGGGAAAGCAGAGGAGACAAACTTCTTAAACAAAAGAGTGAGTCTGGGCACCCATTTCCAGGGGATCTATCTAGCAAATGGGTGGGCTACTTTAGGGAGATTGGAGGTAGGTAAACCATGTAGGAGGTCACAGTGATGATTTGCGAGGCAGAAAGGGGGGTAAAGACCCAGATTAAAGTGACAGCAGAGAAGGATGAATGGGGTCCATGAAACAGTGAGGGTGCAATGGAGGGGAGGAGAGAGTAACATGTGAACCAAAATTTTGTCTGTAGGATATGGTGAAAATGGTTGTTTCAAATTAATAAAAATGAGGACTTTGCAAAAAGGAATCAGATGGAAAAAAGATATTGAGATAAATTTTAGGCAGATTGTGGCTCTAGTGTCATATCAAATGTGTCTCAAAATTGGGATCAAATAGAGTCAGAAATAAGGGGCTGTATTTGGGAGTCACCAGCACTGAGTCATTACTTGAAATGTTCTTCCACTTCATTATTTCAGTACATAGTTATTAAGTGCCTACTATGTGCAGGCATGATTCTATGAGCCAGAGATATAGGAGTAAGGCCAACCAAGTCCCTGCCCTCCTAGAGCTTCCATTCCAGTGTGAGAACAGAATGGGAACTCAAGGAAATCCTGTTGGTAAATCACACTGACTTTGGGATGGCACCATTCTCAGCACTTTACTTGGTTTAATTATGTTATGTTTTTCTCAGGTCAACTCAGTGAGATAGATACGACTGTAATCTCCACTGTACAGATAAAGAAATGGAAGCTTAGGGAGGCTAATTCAGGAGGAGAAACAGAAGAGTTAAGACTGAGCTTTGCAGGCTGTCAACCAGTCAGGCTGGGAGGGAGAAAGGAGAAGTAAGGAAGAAGGTGAAGAGGGCTCAGAGAAGTGGGAGAGAAATCAGAAGCGGCTGGTGGCAGTGATCAATGTCAAATGCCCTGGGAAGTTAAGCAGAATAAGAAATGAGAAAAGACTTCAGGGATTTGGCTGGAAAGATGCTACTGATGACTTCCCAGTGGTCAGTCTCCCCAAGTAGTAAGTATAAGTAGATGATGCGTATCAGATGCCTCCCCAGATTGAGGAATGTCTGGTGAGAAGATGGGCATAGATCACTCATCCCAAAAGTTAGAGAAAGAAGTGAAATAAAATAGCAGTTAACAAACGCAACCACGTAAAGTTATTTGCTATGTGGGGAAGGTACAGAAGGTGCAGAGGGGAGGGTAGGCAAGGTCACGAAAAGGAAGGGTCCAGGTGGCTGGAGGAGTTGGGAGCAATGGTGGAGGGGAGGGCTCAGCTCTTAAAGGATGCCGGCAAGGATGAGAAAGGAGATGTAGGGTGTGGATTTGCTGAAATGGACCGGTGGGACTCTTGATTCAGAAAACTTTTTCTGCGAACAGTAAGATTCCATGCTATCAGGTAAAGTCTTGGTCAGCAGAAAGGACTAAAAGGAGGAAAGAATATTTTCCATATTTTCAGTATCTCTCTGGGGAATTTATCAAACGGGACTTGCTATTCAGTTGGTTGTACCGTTGATGTCTACTGCTGTTTATTTATTTATTTTGGAGTTTTAAAACAGCTCTTCCTCTTATCTTGTTGGTGCATGTCTTGTTCTTGTAGAAAAATGCTGGTGATATTAAAAGGAAATTTGTATTTGCACGTTCGTTGGTCTTTCACATCCTCTTCCTGTCAGCTTTATTAGTGTGAAATGCCGTTAATCATTACAGTGTCATAGAACATATTTTACAATAATGTTATTTCACCCCCCAGGTTGATTTCTACCATTCTAAGAGATATTTGTGTTGGAAATAGGTTTCATTTTGAGCCTTTCATCTTGAACTCCATAGTTATTCCTGGGACTACTGCCCCTTAGTTGATAATTGGTTTCAGATGTCTGTTACAGACTTTGTAATCTCCGGAGGGAGCTCTGGAAAGGGATGGGTTAGACCAGTAAAAAAGACCCTTAGTTTTTAAATAAAAATCACCATATGGTCTTTCCTTAGGACCATTTGTTCACAGCCTGGGGCTTAAGAAACCCAGCCAGGGTCATCATAAGGTAGAAAGGAGCTCTTTGCTCCTGGGAGACTGTAAAGAGTGGACAGCTCCTGAAGGATCTATAGGATGAAAACCAGGCTTGTTGGTAAATTGGATATAGTGCATGTTTGAGGGTGTAACAGTGAGGTTAGCCAAAGAACTGGAATGGGTTGAGGAAGCATCCGTGAGTTGCTAGGTCCCTAAAGAGGATTTAACTTGAAGGGCACCCAAAAAAGATGTGGGGATGTGGTGAAAGGACGCACATACGAGAGAAGGTGCTGCAGGATCAGCTGGCTGTCATTCTCCTTTGCTATATAGTCCATGCCTATGTCTTCTGAGTGGTAGGTCATTGTCCATTTCAACTCTGTACCCAGGCAAATCAGGAGTAGTCTTTTGCTGAGTGCGTGGCATTTACTAAATGCTTAAAAAAAAAACCCAATTGGTATGATACGGGTCATTCCTTTTTTGAAGAAGTACCATTTAAAACAATTGCTGTCCTTTGTATTCTGACTTTCAGGTCTTCTTCATGTAGTGAAAATGAATAAGATGGGGGCAGTTGATGTCTTTCCTTTAGAAACTTAGGTGTGCATGTGTGTATGGTGTTGAACATTTTATTGGTCCAAAATGGAAGATAATGGTTCTTTCCTAGGACACTACTGCTGAGTCACTTCACTGGTAAGCATGATGCTTTGCCTGATATATATATATATATATATATATATATATATTTTTTTTTTTTTTGCGGTACGCGGGCCTCTCACTGCTGGGGCCTCTCCCGTTGCTGCAGACGTGCAGGCTCAGCGGCCATGGCTCACGGGCCCAGCCAGTCCATGGCATGTGGGATCCTCCCGGACTGGGGCACGAACCCGTGTCCCCTGCATTGGCAGGCAGACTCTCAACCACTGCGCCACCAGGGAAGCCCTTCTTTGCCTGATATTTTATTTAGACTCTTGAAACATGGGAAAAGTAACAGTATTATTATTTTTTAATTGAAATATAGTTGATTTACAGTGTTGTGTTAGTTTCTGACATACAGCAAAGTGATTCAGTTATACGTACGTACATATTTATATGTATACGTATTCTTTTTCATATTCTTTTCCATTATGGTTTATTGCAGGATATTGAATATGTGCTATATAGTAGGACCTCGTTGTTTATCTATTTTATATATAGTAATTTGTATCTGCTAATCCCAAACTCCTTATTTATCCCCTTCCTGTCCCCCCTTTCTCCTTAGGTAACCATGAGTTTGTTTTCTATGTCTGTGAGTCTGTTTCTGTTTTGTAAATAAGTTCATTTGTGTCATGTTTTAGATTCCACATGTAAATGGTATCATATGGTATTTGTCTTTCTCTTTCCAATTTATTTCACTTGGTATGATAATCTCTAAGTCCATCCATGTTGCTGCAAATGGCATTATTTCATTTTTTTTTTATGGCTGAGTAATATTCCCATGTGAATGTATACCACATCTTCTTTATCCATTCATCTGTCGATGGCCATTTAGGTTGTTTCCATGTCTTGGCTACTGTAAATAATGTTGCTATGAACATTGGGGTGTATGTATCTTTTTGAATTAGAGTTTTCTCTGGATATATGCCCAGGAGTGGGATTGCTGGATCATATGGCAACTCTATTTTCAGTTTTGTGAGGAACCACCATACTGTTTTCCATAGTGACTGCACCAATTTACATTCCAACCAACAGTGTAGGAGAATTCCCTTTTCTCCACACCTTCTCCAGCACTAAGTAATAGCATTATTAACAGAGAAAATAAGTGGCTAGTCCCTCCGTATAGGTTAGGGAGCTCTTGGCTTCAAATAACCAAAGAGTCAACATTAAGTGGCTTAAACATTCAAGAAGTTGATTATCTTATAAAGCAAGATGTGGTATGCAGGACCCAAATGGCTTCCAGTGAGTGATTCCTGGCTTCTGGTCCTTCATGCTCTTGTGTAATCCTCTCCCCTTGATTTTGTGACTCATTATAAATCAGTGGTTCTCATCTGGGGGTGATTGTTTCCCATGGGACATTTGACAATGTCTGGTGGCTTTTTTTGTTATAACTGGGGGTGGTGATGGTAACACTGGCATCTAGTAGAGACCAGGGATACTGCTCAACATCCTACAAAGCACAGGACAACCTCCTGAGCAAAGACTTATCCAACCCAAAATGTCAGTGGTGCCAAGGTTGAGAACCTCTGCATCAAAAGAATAGAATATAGCATGGAGTAATAGGATGCTACTTCTTTCTTTCTTTTTTAAAATTTATTATTTTTTTATTTTTAAATTTATTTTATTTTTGGCTGCATTGGGTCTTCATTGCTGTGCGCAGGCTTTCTCTAGTTGTGGCGAGTGGGGGCTACTCTTCATTGCGGTGTGCGGGCTTCTCATTGCGGTGGCTTCTCTTGTTGCAGAGCACAGACTCTAGGTGTGCAGGCTTCAGTAGTTGTGGCGCTCAGGCTCAGTAGTTGTGGCTTGCGGGCTCTAGAGTGCAGGCTCAGTAGTTGTGGCGCATGGGCTTAGCTGCTCCATGGCATGTGGGATCTTCCTGGACCAGGGCTTGAACCTGTGTCCCCTGCATTGGCAGGCGGATTCTTAACCACTACGCCACCAGGGAAGCCCTAGGACGCTACTTCTAATAATAGGTTTTGAAAAAGACCATGGCTTCCATATTGGGTACTCTCCCTCATTTTCTCTTTCATTGCTTCTTCTGGGAGAAGCCAGCTGCCATGGTGTGAGGCAGCCGTGTGGTGTGGCCTGTGTGAATGAGCTTGGAAATGGATCTTCTGAGGCCTGCCAACTGCCATATGAATGAGTTTGGAAGCAAATCCTCCTTCACTTGAGCCTTGAGATGACTGTGGCCCTGACCAGCACCTTGACTGTAGCCTGTGGAAGACCCCAAGCCAGTATCACTCACCTATGCCATCCTTGGATTCCTGATCCACTGAAGTTGTGAGATAATGTTTGTTATTTTAAGTTGCTACACTTTAGGGCTGTTTGTTACACAGCAATTGATAACCAATACATAAGAAGTCTGGAGGCGAGGTGGTTCCAGAATTGGATCAGAGATTCAGTAATATCATTCAGGCCCGGGTTGTCTTTGTGCCTTCACTCAGCCATCTTCTGTGCATTTGCTGGTCCCTGGGCTTTCCCTTTATGATCCTGAGATGGATGCCCTAGGTATCATACACTCAATTCCAAAAGCAAGAAAGAGAGTTTCTTCTTGGGCATCTCTTTTTATTAGAATTGAAAACTTTTCTCAGGAGCCACTTATAAGACTTTCCCCTTACACCCCCGTGGACATGATTAGGATGTATACTGATGTCCTAGTTGTAAGGCAGGCTAGGAAAGTAAATATTCGGCCTTCTTGCCTCTGTGATGGGAAGTGGTCTCTATCAACAAAAAAAGAAGAGCAAGGTTGAAGAAGAGACAATTCCACATCTTTCCCCCTGTGAGTGGAAGCCTGTAGCTTTGGGTAACTTTCCTGTGGAGGCAGTGAGCCCGAGACTCTAGTTAGGTCTCTGGGTACTGACTGCTTGGGCAATTACATGTCCCATTCACCTCTACCCTTTCTGTAGCAGATGTTTTCCCACTGAGGTATCCTTGCATGCAGGGAATTAATAAGGAGGGTGAGAAGGCATGGTTGGCTCAGGTATTTTGCTGTTGGCTGCTGGTTGACTCTCGGGGGACTGCTGCTGCTGTAATAGGTATCATTGTTTCCTCCAAAAGTCTGAGCAGAGTTCTTGAAGAGGGATGGACTGTGGTTTAATAGTTTTGCTTTTCCTTAAGCTTCAGTGCAATCCCTGCTGCTTCATACTATGACCATAGCCTTCTGGAAGAGAAATTATGGAGAGGAACAAAATCACATATTTTATCCTCATGACTGCATTGGAAGTGGTGGAGAGATGAAGAATACATATGGTGAAGGACAAGTTTGTAAACACGATGACCTGCAAAGGAATGATTGAGCACAAAATCTGGTTTCGAACTAGAGACCCACAGCCATTTCTGAGTTGCACCCGGTAGTTTAATATAGAGAGGCAGAGAGGACAGGGGTAGGATCATGGGATTTGGAGATAAACGTGTTCAAATCTCAGCTCTGCCCCTTATTAGCTGTGTGATCTTGGCCAAGTCATTTAACCTCTCTCAGGCTCAAGGCTGTAATCTGTGGTACATGAAAGCACCCAATATAGTAAGCACTGTATTTCCTTCTCTTTTATGAAAAGTCAAATCAGGTTGTTTCTGCTGGGTAGAATCTTGATGTTGGTTTTTGTTTCCCTTCTCCAAGCCTCTTTTTCAGAGCCCCCCGTCACTATTTTATTCCTCATTCCTCCCTGAGGACATCCATGTGCTTGTGTATTTTGCCACGTGGAAAGGGGATCCGAGGAACACAGGCACCACTGCGGGCAGGAATATAATTTCTTACCCATCACAGGCATATTTGCATTTTGAAAGAGGAGGACTGAATGGATACAGGCTAAATGCGAAAGCATAAATCACGAATAGCAGGACATCAGTGGGTAAACATTTCTTTGGGGAAGATGCCTTAGATGTCTTTCTATGACATCTAAGCCACCCTATTTACGCATCAGACTCTTCTCCTCTGCCTAAGACTGACCTTACAAATGCAAGTTCCTGTTAATAGAAAGGGCTGCATACTACACCGATTATGCCCTCTTTTCCTCAGTTACTTGATCTGTTAGTTTCTTCTTTCCTTTCTAACGGGTGAAAAACTCTTCTGACACATTCCTGCTTCAAGGCATGGACAGGCCGGGAGGGTTCACTCCTTCTTTGTAGAGGGTTGGAGGAGATGGAGCAGAGCTACAGAGCTGTCCCTAAGTCTGTAGCTTTTGCAGGCAGCCCTGCGCTGCTGACCAAGACGCCGGGAAGTACCTCCCTCCATTCTGGTCGTGGCTTTGGGCTGTCCTTGTGATCTTTTCCCCTTTAAATATCCATCTTCAACTGATATCACAAGGCTAATAAGGAAGGCTATGGGCCCAGAAACTCACAGCTAAAAACTGTCCCCATGAAGAAACTAAGGGAGTGATTAAGAACTTGGGCTTTGGAGTTAGACTGCCTGGTTCAAATCCCCATGCTTCCACTCAGTAGTCACGACCTTGAGCACGTCATTTAATTAATCTCCCAAAGCCTTGGTTTCCTCATCTATAAAACTGGGTTAATGATAATAATACTCTACAGTGCTTACCTGAGCACGTACCACATGCCCAGACCTGGTCTAACACTTTATATGCATTGATTCATTTAATCCTTACAGCAGTCTTAAGAGCTGAGTTTCATTATCCCCATTCTGTGTGTACAGGGCTGAGGCAGGGTTAGGTTAAGTGCCTTGCCCGAGGTCACACAGATAGCCAGTGGAAGAACCAGGATTTCATCCTGAGTAGTATGGGACCAGAGCCTCTGTTCCTAACCTGATTTCCTAGGAAACCTTTGAGGACTCCTTGAGATGTTGCAGGCAAAGTGATACAGTGGTCTCTTGGTTCCTGCTGTTGTTATTTCCTATTTATTGGGTTACTTTGCAGAGAAAATCTGAAGTGCGTTCCTAAATGTTGATGAGGTTAAAGATTTATCTAACCCTTAGAAGTTGCCAGAAAAAGATTTTAATGAAGTCTTTTCCCTTCTTTTGTCGCCTCTTTCAATTTCAAATGCTACCAGCTAGAAGGAAAACTTTAATGTTTTAATTATCCGAAGATGGGCAGGTAGGTTTTTTGACCCCCGTTTTAAGAAAGGGGAAGCAGTTATAGACGGCAGGGCTCCTTAGATGGTGCAGCAAGGACTGCCGTCCAGGTAACCTCCTGCCGGGCCTCCGTGGGAGGTCAATTGGATATGGTGGGAAAGCAACTAACAGGGACCCTCAGTGGTTGAGAACAATCTTATCCGATGTTAGATCATGGGTGTTTTGGATGCGATACCAACACTGGGTCTTTGTCAGTACATAACAAGCCTCACAAGAGGGAGGAATGTGGTGGAGTCAGTCAAATGCCTTGGCCTTAAAATTGTTGCGAAGGAGAAGCGAAGGCCGTCGACTGAGCTGCTTTGTAAGGACCATGGGACGTAACAGCCATATTACTGAAGCTGCCCTTGTGCTTAAACCTGTAGCCATTTCATCAATCACCCACTGGTTGGGTCTCCTGAAGGTCAGTCAAGTGATTCCGTTAATCACCGGCTCATTCTCAGGTTCTCGCTTCAGGAGTAATAAATTTTTAAAACGTTTTAAAGAATGAAAATTTCGATGACAGGTGTGTATGGAAGAAAAATAATCAGATGGAAGAGCGGTCATTTAGGAGCAAAAGCAGTTGGAGCAAGTGCTGGACGAAGATAGAGTTTTCCGCGGCTCAGGAAGACCTCCCTGCCTCCCAGACCTGAGCCTGGATGAGAGAGAGAGATGAGGTCCTTGCTCAGCCAAGGTGTGTCATCAGCACCATTTGGTTCTGTCTTCCTGACATCAAGTCTTTCCAATACTGAGTAAGCAATGTACAGAGCCGGACTTGGAGATATTCCTTACAGAAGTAACCACACAGAGAAGGTCCTCATCAGTGCCAAATTCTGATGGACAGGCCCCCTTGAAATCAAAGAGCTGCCTGACCCACGTGCCACCTATAATATCAGCTTTTCTTTTGTTATACAACTTATTGGGGTAAACAAAAAACAGATGCAGACCCATAAAGAGATGTATCTGCTTTATCATAAACAACTTATTGTTTTTGGTTGCAAATATAGATACCCTTATTGATAAGACGGGGGAAATGGCGTCACTGAATGGAAGCACGGAAGAGGGAGTTGCTTGGTCGCATGGTTTAAAATACTACAGTTGTTTCAAGGCCGTGGGCCTCAATGTCAGAAAGACCCAAGTTGAGTCCTCATTCTGCACACATAGCTGTGTGACCTTGGGCAAGTTATTTAACCACTCTGAGTCTCAGCTGCCAACTTTGTAGATAAGGGTGGTCATATTTTCCCCTTAAGATTGTTGTAATGCTTACCTTAGAGCCTTCATTCATTTAAAAATTACTTATTGGGGGCTTCCCTGGTGGCGCAGTGGTTGGGAAGTCCGCCGACCGATGCAGGGGACATGGGTTCGTGCCCCAGTCCGGGAAGATCCCACATGCCGCAGAGAGGCTGGGCCTGTGAGCCATGGCCACTGAGCCTGCGTGTCCGGAGCCTGTGCTCCGCAACAGGAGAGGCCACGACAGTGAGAGGCCCGCGTACCGCAAAAAAAAAAAAAAGAAAAAAATTACTTATTGGTAAACATCCTGCAATAGCATAGAGGTTAAAAGCAGAATATCTGTGTTTGAATTCTGGTTTTCACCACTTACTTAGACAAGGTACTAAAGTTCTCTGAGCATCTGTAAAACATGAAGATAACGAGTATCTACCTCACAGGGTTGTTGTGAGGATTTGATGAGTTTCTGTATTTACCACCCTTAGAACGGTGCCTGGCACCTACTTAGCGCTCTGTAAGTGTTAGTCATTACTATGTGGTGGGGACAATGGCAAAAGAAAAGAAAAACAAAAGAAAAATAACAGAGACAAGATCTTTGCCATTTATAGAACTCCAGGTTTATTGGGAGAAGACAAGACACATAAAGTGCTATAGCACAGAGCCTGGCATTTAAGTGTTCAGTAGATGGTAGCTATAAGTAACATCATTGTTACCCAAATTACTTGGCCTGAGTCACTAGCAGCCAGAATCTGAAAGGCAGAGAGGAGCTGTAAGTCACATCTAGTCTATATATCATGCCTGCACCTCCTTCTGGTTTCTCATCTTGCATCTGGGATGGATGTATCCTTTGAGATAGGCAGGGAATATAGAGGTGGCTGCCTGACAGCCCACTTGCAAAGTATATTTTCCTCCATGGTGAGAAATGTTGGCCTTTTCCATCGTTGGTTGGTTGATTCCGTTGTGCATTACCTCTGCCCAAGAGAACGCAGACTGTGACATACCAGAGTATGTTGAGTGATTAACTCCACCTGCTTTGGCAAGGAGCTGATGTTGAGAAACATGTCCCATGAGGCCAAAGGACCAGGAGCAATAAGAAGGCCCACCCAGCAATGTCTTCATCCTTGCAATGGGTCCGTGCCTGAAAAGTTGAGAGTCAAGTGAAATGAAACCTGTTTTCTCATTGCACGATTGGAGATGAAGTTCATTGAAAAAATTAACTCTAAAATCTCTAATTTCCATAGAAATATGTGTTATAAGAAATAGTAAGACTGTGTCTTGTCTTCCCAGCCAGCATTCTCTAAAGGCTTTTTTCCCCTCGCTTATTCCTTTCCTTGCTGTTCTGTCCCTCCCTCCCTCCAATCTTCTGTCCTCCTCCACCCCTTCTCTCTCTCTCTCTCTGTCTGTCTCTCTCTCTCTCTCTCTCTCTCTCTCTCTCTCTCTCTCTCTCTCTCTCCCTCTCTCTCTCTCTCTCTCTCCCTCTGAGGTAAAACAGCATTCAAGACACAGGAGAACAGAGATACACCCAGGCTGCCAAGATGTAGCTCTGAAGCAGGTCACAGCATATTTCTGAGAACAAAAACTGTGATCTCCTGCCCTTTCCACTTCCTGGGAAGTTGGTTTCTTTATTTGGCATTTGTTTAGCATTTATTTACAAAGTTTAGGCAGCAGCTGCGACTTCAGGAGGTACACAAAGAGAAGAGCAAGCTGGTTGCCAAATTCCACGAGTACACATCAAATGCACTGCCACGTTCCAGGAGTTCTCGGTATTATGTGAAATTAACCTCTGGACCATGAAGTTGCTATATGAGAAGGGATGCTTCCACTGATCTCTGCCAACCAGTGGTCAGCATTAAAGATGACTTGTGTGTCTAGCTGGGATGCATCAGGACAGGCCTATTTGAAAGGGGGTGGGATGTTGGGGGCATTGTTGCCGGGGAAGAATGGATGGGCTAGATATTGGCTTTCTGGTTGAATTGGGCTGGGCCTCTCTAATAATAGCTCTCAGAGGGAAAGGCCAATTTGCTCTCCTGCTGTTTTCTAGAATGCTTAAATTCCTTTTTCTCAGTGGCCCAGTTATGTACCTTAAGCATATGGGACTCCAACAACTATCTGCCCCAAATCACACATCCCGAGCACATTTCTAACAGTGTGCCATTTTGATGGGATGCAGAGAGAATGGGGGACAGAGATTGCCCCACGGCAGCTGAGAGCTGGACCCGCCAGCCACCCTTGCAGAGGGACTCAGAGGAAGTTTCAGTGCCTGAGGGCGCCGCATGTGTCAGAGATTTGTCACCATCTGTGGTGGGAGTGTGGAGTGAGGAGACCATGTGTGAATCAAGGCGGGAGAGTCTGCCTGGCTCTGGCTGGTGCATTCTTTGTTTTGATTTTACTTTTTTTGGTTTAGAGAGCTAGACACAACGGTAACAAATGCTTGGCCTGAGTATACAGGATAGAAGGAGTTTTTTTTTTTCTCCCCGTTACCTCTTTGCCCATCATCTTGTTCTTCCATGTTCTTTCTCCAGCTCCAAACTTCCCTCAGTGTGACCTAAGAATGGGCTTACAAGGACCACTCAATAGATTCATATTCTTTCTTTCGCAAGATGCCTGTGAACTCATTCAACCTTGCTTTGATCTTTGCCCAACATTTAGTCGATTCAAGACTTCTTGTTCATTTGCACCATATACTGTATTTATAGAGAAAAAAGTGAAGCTAACAGGCTCTTGACTCACTCAAACCAAAGACCATTTTATTGTTCAAGCAAAGTGGAAAAGAGCAGAATGTGGTTTTTGCCTCGTGGTCGGATCATGGAAATAGAAGATTAGAAGGCCCAGAAGATCAGCTGGGAAAAAGCCATGGCAAATTTTGCTGGAGAGTTGAAGTGAGTGCTAATGCCAACATTTTTCTCAGCCTTGTAAGCTTTTCTTCTTCTAGAAACAAACGGTTTCTATTTGTCATTTTTTTGTTCTTGTGGGAAAATGTATCTGGAACGCAGCCACTTAAACTCAGGGACTGACTTTCTGGTCACTAGGGGTGGTGGAGGGAAGGATGTTGATGGTGAGGCTTTCTGTTCTGGAAGCAGAAGCTCAGAGGTGCAATTTGAGTACTATGTGCAGACACTCTTCTGATGAGGGAGGAAATAAGATGTTAACACAACATTGTCCCTGTCCTTATAAAGCTCACAGTGTAGGGATTTGTCACTTTGTTGAATCACAGTGGCAACACGATGTGGAAATTCAGAGACTGACCTTCACTCAGGAGCTAAGAGAACCCAGGGGGAGGAACTGGGCTGGAGGTCTCTGAAGGCTTCTGAAAGGGCAGACACACTCTTCAAGATTCACGAAGGACACAGGGGACCGGGCCTGTGTGCAGTATAAGAATTTTTGCCAAAAATTATGATCTTCCCACCACCTGTTTTTTTCTTGGGTGAAAACAATTGAGCAACACCCAGGATCTAGGACAAACCCTGATACATAGTTGATGCTTATTTAATGTGTGTTAATGAATAAAACCATCTTATGGGCCATCACTTGGTCTTATGGGAAGAAAGTATGGATTTTTGGGGGGTAGCTAATTATTTTCTTTCTCTTTTTTTGTATTAAAAAGAATTTTAAAGGTGGAGATATGCTGTGTGTAACAGCTACCATCTTGAGTGCCTAATGTATGCGTGGTACATTATAGTCTATCGAATTTGATCTCATGGCAGCCGTGCAAGGGAGTTTATCCCACTTATTGTAGAGTGACAAAACTGAGGCTCAGAGAGAATGTCACTTGCTGGTGACACACACTGAGGGGCTGGCACAGGGAGTGTTTGCTCTCCTGTTGGTCTGAGCCCCCAACCTGTGCTTTGTCCCCGTCCCCCAACCATCTCATGTTAATGTTCCCAGCTGATTGGAAAGTCAGTCTTTTAAACAAGGGAATACATGAAATGAGGGAATTTTATTTCCCATCAGATTTCATCTCTCTCAGAGAGATTTATGTCCCTGGCTTGTATTCCATGGAGCCTTTTTACGAGTAGCGAGCTTTATAGGTAATAATCAATAGAATGCTGAGCTGGGTTTCTGTTGCATGTGTGTACCTTTCACAAAGAGCAGGTAGGATTGTTCAGGGAAGAGGTGGTCTTCATAGTTCCCAGGCAGCCTCACTGAGCTGACACTAATGGCAGGAGGAGGAGGAAGACAGAATCCACCCTAGGAGGGATGCTTGGGAAAAAGTGGGGGCCAGCTCTATATCTGGAGAAGGCAGACCTTCAGAGGAGGCTCATCTGTCAGGAGAGAGCGTAACTCTCACACCAGAATCTCCATGTGTATGTTGTTGAAAATGGATACCCATGAAGGAAGGCCCGTTTGGACGTGGGTACATTCTGGAACACATGAGGGACCTGAATGTGAATTGCTTTTGATGTCAGACTGTATACAGCAGAACTAGAATGAAGCTGGGATGCCTGACCCTTGACACCCATGCATTTTGCTCAGAGGTTATATGTGATCACACAACCCATAGGTGTTTATGTGTGCAGACCTGAGTCTAATCCTGTATCGTTGATATTCTCCTTTTATGGGGCATTTTCTTGCCTGTTTGTGATGCCTTGTTTAATTTCTGCAGGGCCTAAGTATCCAACAAGGCATCATCTGGTACAAGGACTTAAGCTCTTTTTCCTAGGTATTGTTATATTTGAGTTCAGTTTCAGTACCCGTGGAGACCAGAAGAATCTTTAAAAGGCAAAAGAATGAATTGCTAATTATGGAATTCGAGGATATTGAGAGAGCAGTGTTATAATTTCCAGGGCAAAGTGTTCTTCCCAGATGCCTTTCAAGTATGATCACAGAGGCCGCTTGTTCTTCAACTTTGAAGTGCATCAGAATCACTAGGCGGTCTAGTGTAGGGCTCGTAATCCAGACGTTCAGGTTTGGAACAGGACTCAAGGACCTCAGGGTTTGAGAGCCTGCAATGTAGACGGCTGCTGCTTCTGCCTTTTTGTGAGGATTGGAAGTCATCAGTGTGAGCATGGGGGTGCACTTGGGTGCGGGCACGCTTCGGGACCTAGACCAGCGTAACTTGGGGCTGCTACTTACTAAAAACATGGCTCCTATCTCAAGAAAAAAACAAGCAGTAGGCATTTTCCTTATTGACTGTGATTCCAGTGCTGCTGCCCTTTCTCTGAGTCTTAGCAACTCCCCTGTAAATGTACTGTGGAGCCTCACTAAACTTTCATCAAATCATTCCCAGCTTCCTGGATGGCTAGGAGCATCCGTGGTAGGATGTCATTATCACCACCCAATGTTTTTATACTTATGCTTTCCATAGCTTTTCTTATTCTAATGTCATAATACCCTCCTCTTCTTTCCTTTTGTTCTTCATTCTTCTCTTATTTCCTTTTCTTCCTTCCTCCCTCCCTGCTTCTTTTCCTTCCTCCCTTGATTCCTTCCTTCCATTTACCTTAAGATAAAAAAATCAGCACGAAACTTAATGTTCTTAGAAGCCTCTGTAGAGTTATTTCCATCAGCCCGTGTGTATTATAATATATACGGGCATCACTTGTGCATTTGTATTGGCAGGGCGTGCTTATAAACGCTGCCATAAACTTGGTTCTTCCATCCAGGATGGGAAAGGAGTTGTTAAAGACAGCTGATGAGGTGGCATCTGTTGGCCAACAGTTTTATGCTGCAGTAGCTCTGAGCAGATAACATTAGTAGGAATCACATGTGAAAGCTGTAAATTTGAGTTAAAATACTAAATTTGACAATAATTGCGTTATAAAGCAAAAATTCTATTTATTAAAGGGCTCCCGTCTGTGCCTCTCCTTTGTGTGAGGAGCTTGGAAATTCTTGCTCATACCTGCCCCTAGCAATTATCATGCCTTCTCTAAAATTCTGTTTTATTTTTCCATTTTCATAACAACTACATTATGATGTGACATATTTTTTCCAGATATTTTGCTTGAATAAATAAATAGGATATTAAATTCAACTGGGGTATTAGATTATAAATTAGTTCTGTAATAGGCGTCATAATGTTATTTAGATTTTCAGTTTACACAGACCTTGTAGCAACTCCCCAGAGCTATGCTACAGAATTAGAAGTAGATAGAAGTTGATGTAAGAAAATTGGTTTTTGTAATATGCTGATGCCAGTAGAGCTGTGCTGTGTGTAAAGGTATTTAAATGGAAGGTTCCTACTTACTTCATTGAACAGACAAAAGATGGATAATGAGTTTAGTGATTGATTTGTTGGTGCTAATATTGGCCATAGGTGAAACTAAAATATTTCTTTCTGAAATTAAAGCAATATTTATGTATGAAGGCTAAAAATCCAGTAGTAGAACATATATCAACTGTCCCATGGCTGGATGTTTCTCTTTCATCTGATTGGTGTCATAGTGACATAATTTCACAACTGTTTCTTGGTCATCAAGTTAGTCTTTTCAGTTGTAGTTCCCATCAAGGAAGATACCCCACTCAGGAACACTGTGTGGTAACTGAAGTTACTAGCAAGTGGGATAAAACCTTACTGAAATCATGCCTATCATACACCACTGGAAGAACGTGCACATTTAATAGAAAATGTGGATGAGCCAGGTGAGTGAGTGCTGGTAGCAAATTATAAAGAGAGCATCTGGGTAGGAAAAGGAAGTTTTCTTTGCAGCGGGTGCTTTCATAACTCTAAACCAGGGGTTGGCAAACTGTAGCAGGGACGAGGCAAATCTGGTTTGCTGTCTGTTTTTGTACAGCTCACGAGCTAAGGATGGTTTTTACTTTTTTAAATGGTTGAATAAAAATCAAAAAGATGAACAATGCTTCATGATACATGAAAGTTATATGAAATTCAATTTCAACATAGATAAATAAAGTTTCATCAGAACACAGCCATGCTCATTTGCTTACATAATGTCTGTGACTGCTTTGGCACTACCGTGGATGACTTGAGTAGTTCAGACAAAGACCAAATGGCCTGCAAAGACTAAAATAGTCACTATCTGGTCCTTTACAGGAAAAGTTTGCTGAGCCCTGCTTTAAACTAAACCAGGGTAGATGACTGTGTTCTCACCAACTCAGAAAGCCCCAGACCGGGGATTGAGTAGGAAGTGGATATCTTCTGCCTGGGACCTCTGGTCACTAGTGAACAGTGGTGTAAGGGAGAAAAGGAGTTAACAAATGAGAAAGATTGTACTCCTGGGCCTTAGTTAAAAAAATGCCAAATATAAAATCAATCCAACTAACTTCTATAGGGTTACCAGACCGAACTTGGATCTGCTTGCCCGCTGTGCAGCAAAACCAAGTTACTGATACCAGGTTGTGGCAAAGAAAAGTACAGCATTTACTGCAGGTTCCAAGCAAGGAGAATGGGCAGCTCATGCTCAAAAGACGCAAAATCCCCGATGGCTTTCAGGGAAGGGCTTTTAAAGGCAACGTTTGGGTTGAGGGTTGCACGGGGCGTGACTTTCTTCTGATTGGTTGGTGGTGAGGTAACAGGGTGGCGGTTCAGGTATCTTAATCATCAACCTTCTGGTTCCAACCAGTTTGAGGTCTACATGCTTGTAGTCACCACCCTCCGCCTGGGTGCGAGTCTTCGTTCCTGCAGAAGAACTCAAGAATATGTTTCAGACTATTAAGTATATCCCTTGAGGAGGAGCTAGGACTCTGTTTTATCACTGAACTATTGTTTCTTGACTCCTTTTCCTTTGTTCCTGCATCCTTCACTTCCCTAATTAGTAACTTCTTGAATCTGCTCTTTGGAGCTCAGGGAAGGCTGGGCGACTGAAGCATTTTTCTACAAATAAGAAACGGGGGGCTTCCCTGGTTGCGCAGTGATTGAGAGTCCACCTGCCGATGCGGGGGACACGGGTTCGTGCCCCGGTCCGGGAGGATCCCACATGCCGCGGAGTGGCTGGGACCGTGAGCCATGGCCACTGAGCCTGCACGTCCAGAGCCTGTGCTCTGCAATGGGAGAAGCCACAACAGTGAGAGGCCTGCGTATCGCAAAAAAAAAAAAAAAAAAAGAAATGGGGGACACAGAGGGGCTTTTTTTTTTAACCACAGGGTCCTGTTCTACTTTAATCCCCCCTTTTCTTTGCTACTCCATAATCCCGAGGGGAGCAGGGGGTAGTACAAGAAAGAGAATAAAGTTTTGGATAGAGAAGTTAATGATGAATTCGGCAGGGGAAATCAATTTTAGGGGGACTGGGTTTCAATAGCATGACTAAAAATATCCTACTGGGATAAGCTCAGTTCCAAGTTTTTGGAACATTTATCTGAACACCAGGAGGTTGGCACCCCACGGGACTTACGAAAGTGCCCCAGGAGGGCAAAGTCTATTTTAGAGTCTTGTCAACCCTATGGCACTAGTGGAAGGCAGCCGTGGGGTGGCCAGGCCAGACTTGGGCCCAGTTGTCTTTGCCCCTCACTAGCCCTAACATTTTAGACGAATCTTGTTTTCTCCCAGGCTTCAGTTTCTTCATCTGTGAGTGGAAGTGGCTCATCTCAATGACCTCTAAAGCCCCATTTGGTTTTGAGATGATATAATAGGTTTTGAGATGATATAATAGCTCTGATAATGAGAACTATCACTAGCATAAGAAAGCCCCAGTCCCAGGAAAGGAGCCTCTTCTTTCTGGCATCTTTGTAGCTTCCTCTGTGCCTCTAAAATGCTGCATTTCATTAAGGGTTCACAAGTCTTGACATGTTTGTAAAGAAAGACACGGCAGGAATTCATATGCCTCGCCTTATGACAAACATGTTGTGAATAACATATTTGGAATACAGTTTGTCATAGGGGTACAAGCAGAGTTTTAAATTTGAGTAGCTTCTGAAATGGGATTTTTTTTTTTTTTTTTTTTGCGGTCCGCGGGCCTCTCACTGTTGTGGCCTCTCCCATTGTGGAGCACAGGCTCCGACGCGCAGGCTCAGAGGCTGTGGCTCACGGGCCCAGCCGCTCCGCGGCATGTGGGATCCTCCCGGACCGTGGCACGAACCCGTGTCCCCCGCATCGGCAGGCGGATGCTCAACCACTGCGCCACCAGGGAAGCCCCCTGAAACGGGACGTTTTATTCTTCTCAAGCAGATCCCGGAGTTCTTCCACTTTACACCTTGAAGGAGGTCTTTATTGGAGAAGCTGCTCTCTATTTCAGAAGAATGGGAACATTTGTATTAAATGATGCAAGAGATGCCATTGTAATTTTATGAGAATTACCCTTTCCAGTGAATGTTAGATTAAGGACCAAGTAAAATCCCTTGAAAGTGGCTGAAAGATAAATTAGAGCTGAGCTGCTGTTAGGTAGAACTAAATTTTACTCCTTCCTTTTAAAATGGTTTTTAATTGTTTTGGCATACTTTTTAAGTTAATAATGAATACTGTACCTGGGTCTGCATGATCACTCCTGTGAATTAGATCTATTGCGCTTGAAACAGCTTTCCCTTGCAGAGGACAGTGATTTTAATGAAGAGTCTTTGCTTATTACGCCTATGGAAATGTGGTTCTTGGTGGTTTCAGACAGTTCTCTAATTAGCAGTCCAGTCTGTTCCCCTGAATATTTTCTCTGAACCAGTATGGAAATGTAGACAGGAAAGGTGCTTTATCATAATGCTGGGAGTTCTCCCCGACTTTGTAGGAAACCATGTAAATGCATGGAGATTTTGGAGGCGGGTGAGTCTGCACAGACGTGGCAAGGCCCCGAGATCTTTTTTTTTTTTCTGAAATTGCATAAATCAATGGATCTTTAAAAGTGGTAGAAATCGGTAACTCTGAATAAACAAATGGTTTTAATGTTAGAATAATGAATTTCACTTATTTTGGGGGGGGGTGCATAGGCAGGGTGGGAGGGGCATTAAATTCCTAAATTAGAGCCTAGTGATCAGATGTCAGGTGTGGCAACTTGTAATATGAGTGGGGCTGTGAGTCTCGTGGCTCATATACTTGCCTGTCTCGTGGCAGGCGGTGGAGTTTCTCAGTCTCTCCACCGTCATCATTAATGGAGTGTGGAGTCTGGACACTGGACCATGCTTAGAGGCCATGGCTTTGTTTAGAGGTCAATGTTAAGGACAACATGGAAACAGATGCCATGGAAAGAATAAGCCAAAGCCAGACATTCCTGAGAGGTGAAAATATAAAGAATGGGGTCTTCCCATTGACTCACAAAGCAGAGTAAAAAGAAATGGGGAAAACATGGAAGGAGAGAAGAAAGGAGAACGACTAAATTTTGAAGACTGAAGTGTCCTGAGAGAAAGAAGCTAACATTCAGCACATTTCTACTCTACATAGGACCTTTGGTCACTATTATTAAGTTTAGGAAAATGATTGATCTGGATATTAATATAAAATGATAATAACAACCACTATTATATATTGAGGACTTACTATGTTCCAGGTGCCAGTCTAAGCGTTGCCCACAGAATGATCTAATTTAGCTGCTATTATCACTCTCTGAGTTAGGTACTGCTATGTTTTCCATTTTTAAGATGAGAAAACAGAGGCACAGAGAAATTCCTGTCAGTCAAATTTGTATGGCTAGAAAGTGATAGGATAAGGATTCTAAAACCCTGGAAAAATGGCTTCAAACCTCGTGATAGTATTGATTCTGCAGAGGGAATTGTGTTCACTGTTTAAAGGTGGAGAAAGAACTGTGCATTTCCTGAACTCAAACCAAGGGAGTCAGAGTTAGGGCTGAATTGAAGAGCTGCTGATTCCCATAATGCACTTAGAGCCCTAAGCGCTGCCTGCTCTCTTTCTACCCAACTGTAATTAAAATTATCATACAGTATAATGATTTCTAATACATTTCAGAACAAATCACCATCTTATATCTGACATGTTGTTAATTTTTACTACCATAATTACTAATTTGAAATATAAGGCAGCCATTTTTATTAGTGTTTGGTTATGTATAATTATGTCAAATATGAGACTGCAGTTTAGATTGAACTATATTAGCAGTGGTCATACAAAATGATTATACTGTATATTTGACACCCTGGATATTTTATGTTTCTATAGATTTTTTTCCCCCTCTAAACCACAAAGAATTATATAAAGATCATCCAAGGTTATTTATAATGCTTTTCATTTAAGGAGTTTTAGAGTGTGGGACTATACATATTAAAAATGAAATGAATCACGGTTTAACAGAGAGGGATGGAAGTTACCTATCAGTGAATATGTGTGATGTGCCAGACCCTCCTGGGCACTTTGCACATCTAATTTCTAATCCTCACAATGAGTATGCTATTTTTCTGACCAGAAACCAGTGCCCAGAGAATTTAAGAGATGTTATTCATCTAGTGAATCGTGCAGCTGAAATTCAAGTTCATGATCTTTATGGGAATTTTTAAGCTGGGTGGTTAAAAAAGAGATCGTGTTATGGTATGTGATTGTCAGAATGTGCTTTCCTGTAAAATTAGCAGTGTCCTGTATATAATGAGATAGTGTATGTGATCCTTCCTTATATATTATCTCATTAAATAAGTTCTGTTAGGTCCATTTTAGAGCTGGGGAAACTGAGACTCAGAAGTTTAAGAGTTTTATCCAAGTTTGCAAAGTTAGCGTGAGAAGAGCTAGGATTTGAGCCAGGGACTTGTGATTTAAGTTCTAGTGTTTTCTCGGGATAGATTGTTACCTGCTTCTTTTGTGGTTACCAGCAGGATAGTCTAAAGCTGCTCTTTATTACAACAGATCTTGAGTTCTTTTGTGATGATGATGATGATGTGTTATGATGAAGGCAGCTAAGGATTACCTGCTAAGCTATTTACATTTATTATACTCACGTAGTTCGCGTGATATGCCCCTTTTATGGATAAGGAAACTGAGATGTGGAGAGCTTCTACATAGTGGGAGAGGCAGGATTTGAAGAGAGAACTTGTTTGATCCCAGAATTCATTCTCTTACATGTTCATTCCCCACAGAGATAATAATCAAGTTATTTCTTGGGAGAAATGAGCCTAATTCCTTATCCTTCCCCAAGAAGACCCATTTTCCACTCCTGAATATGTTTTTTATTACATTTCCCTAAACATTCTCTATTTTATTAACATATTTCAAATATTCAATGGTCAAAGTTTCTTCAAAAGTTAACATTTCAATGAATAACATTTCAAAAAACAAACAAAAAACAAGTCCAGAAAGATTACTTCCTGGTCCCAGTACATAGTCAAATTACTTAAAATAAATGTTTCAGATTTTAAAAGCAATAAAACTATATTCAAGAGAGGAAACAGAGTAGTTACATATCTTAATTAAATCACTAATATGATTTGGTGAATTTCCACTCAATTCACACATACTTTTTTTTTTTTTTTGCGGTACGCGGGCCTCTCACTGTTTTTTTTTAAAGACAGTAAGCTTTTTTTTAAAGACAGTAACTTTTTTTTAAAGACAGTAACTTTTTTTTAAAGACAGTAACTCTTTTTTTTAAAGACAGTAAGCTCCAGGAGGGCAAAGACTATGTCTGTTTTGTTCACTGTGCCCGATCCTTAATATGGTCCTTGATACTTGATAGAAATGCATGAACCCATACAAATTAAGGAATCAATCAATGAAGTATAAATATTAGTTTGTTTTTTGCCTTTTTATTTTGTTGGTTAGTATGTCATATAGATTTTGAATCATAATCCTTCTAAATCTTGTTTAAAATTAAATTTACAAAGTAATTGATTACTAGTGGAGAAATTTGCATCCTAACCAAGAGTGAACCTTTTGTCTTTTGCTGAGTCTCTCAAATTGTATCTTGCTCTTTGGATTGACTCAAAGCTGAAGTTAATGTACCTTTGTAAAACCAAAAACTCTTCTCTCTGAGGTCCTACCTGATAGCCATAAAAACTCTTTAAACAAATCTCTCCCTGCACCCATGTTTTGTCATCTATGTATGAAGTCTGTGTCCAACAGAAGGGCTTCTATTATGAGTTTCTGTTTCATTAGTGGTAAGGGGTTTGCTGGCTCATTCCCACCAGCTTGACTAGCCATCATTAGGCCAGTGCTTTGCCCTTGCAAGGCTGGCGTTAAGAACTGGACAAGGCATGGTTTGTTCACGTGTCATAAATGAGTGAACTAGCCGGATGCTGATTCAACTCAAAGCAGCGACCTTGGCAAATACTGGGTTCTGTCTTAGCATGCGGCATCAAATCAGATCACATTGAAAATTTACCTGCCCTTTCAGCCAAAATGGAAAAAAATAAAATATTTTGTTTATGATTGTTTTACTGGACTTTATAGTAGGGACCCATTATGCTTGATTAGAAATATGTACATGTCAATATCCAGAACTTTACATTTGAATAAATCAAAATTACATTTTGTTGTTTTTTTGCTTGTTTCTTTACTTCAAGTGCTTCTAACATCACAGAAATGTATGGATAAGTCCTTTTAAGGTTCATCATGAAAAAGAGTCTTATAACCCAATTCTAAAATTGATCCCTTAAGGAAAGTTAAATATCACCATTTTTTGTAGATTGCTAGATCACCACAAAGATAATTCTTTTTATAGATACAGACGGTGCCCTTATGGAAATTGTATGACAGTAAGTAGATGCCAATAGAAAAAAAAAAAATGACACATTGATTAGCTAATAAAATGGTTTTCAGTAGAATTATGCTTCTTTGTCTAATTTATGGTTTATTTGAACTTATGATGCCCTGTTTTCATTTTGGCTTTTAATAAGTGTTCCTTTAAAAACTTTTAAAGTGTAAAATAATATGAATTTGATTGTCTTGAGCATAAAATGCTAATCATCGATTAGCAGTGAATCATGTCTACAAAACTTCCACCTCCTCACCCCCGTTCTCACCCTAAGCGATTCTTATGAATTGATGAAGCTGAACCAATTGCCAGCATGTTGAAAACATGGCACTAGACTGGCAGTTAGAAAAAAAATGAGCCAATGAATATGCTACTGGCAAATTATTGATGTAAAAATAAATGCTCAGGGTATACTCAGGCAAGGAGCATGGGGAGGGGAACCTATGTTTACTGAGTGCCTGGTGTGTGTCAGATCCTAGAAACAGCCTCATATGTGGGACCCTGTTGGTGCTTTTTTCTTTTCTTCTCTCTGAGCTGTATTGTACCAAAATAATTACTCCTCTCTCCCTCTTTTTAAAAAACATCTGTTAAAAGAAGAAGAGTGCAGAGGCATTTTATCATGGTATCAGGACATGGAAAGCATTTGAATCTTGGCATCCCATTTATCACATTTACCACGCCATTTGTTGGTGGGTGCGATGTTGAGAAATGTTGCCCAACCTCTTGGAAATGGCATGTGAATAATCCCGTAATCAGTGTAATATATGCTGTTATGGGAGTAATCAAGTCACTCAGCTTTGAAGTAAGATCCAATTTTTAAAAAGTGTCTGATGAATGCAGTTTCAGGTATTTAGAGGAGGCTGATGTTACCTGGACCATTTGGGTCTTCTGGTTGAACAGGGAAAAAAGTACTTCAAGAAACTGAAGTGGACCATTCTAAAAATATCCCGATTCAGGATAGATTTTCCTAGCAGGCATGGTACGCAATTTAAGATTTTAAAATTAAACACATCTGTGAGCTTTTGAATTTAGGATTGCCGAAAGCTGAGTTGGTTGGAAGTGAAGGGTGATGGTGGCCTCTGCTTAGTCTGAGGGAGGATTTGCCCGCTCCCTCCTCCACTTGCTTTCCGGGTCTTGGCAGGGTGGGGTCTACCTTGTTATTCGAGTCTTCACTTCAGTGTTTCTTCTTCGGAGCTGTCTTCTCTGAGCACATTCCCCCGCCCCCGGGAGCCCTCTCTTCCTCTTTTATTTTTGATTTTCTTCATGTGTCTTATAACCAATAGAAATTCTTATTTACTTGTTGGCTTTCCCTCTGCCAGGAGAATGTAAGCTCCTTGAGAGCAGGGGCTTTGTGTGGTCCATCCCAGTATCTTCAAGACCCCAAATGGCTGCAGACACCCTGGAGACATTGATTCAAGACTGATTGAAAGAGTGAAAGCTCCATTCTAAACCCAGGGCCCCAGGATTCAGGCTCAGAAGGTCCCCCACCAGGTATACCATTTGCATTACTGATGGACTCAGGGAGCAGCGCAGTCTCCCTGCCAACACACACACCAGCTCCTCCAGAGCTCACCTCTGGTTTAAAGCTCACCTAGCTGGTCCTGCCCCAGGTGGGAGGCTGCTGCTGATTGGGCAGCTCCGGTTCCCAGCCGGGCCACCAGCCGGCAGCAGTCACGCAACATGCTGCGACTGTCCCTGCTAGTTAAGCGTCATGCTACTTTTTTAAGATTTAAATTTATTAACAAATTTATTTATTTTTGGCTGTGTTGGGTCTTCGTTGCTGCACACGGGGGCTTTCTCTAGTTGCGGCGAGCGGGGGCTACTCTTTGTTGTGGTGCTAGGGCTTCTCACTGCGGTGGCTTCTCTTGTTGCAGAGCACGGGCTCTAGGTGCGCGGGCTTCAGTAGTTGTGGCTCTCGGGCTCCAGAGCGCAGGCTCATTAGTTGCGGAGCACGGGCTTAGTTGCTTGGCGGCATGTGGCATCTTCCCGGACCAGGGCTCGAACCCGTGTCCCCTGCATTGGCAGGCGGGTTCTTAACCACTGCGCCACCCCGGAAGTCCGAGCTTCATGTTACTTAAGACATTAATTTCACAGATAACTCCTGCATCTTGGTTGTGTTCTGTACTTGATTTGCAGGTCTTTAGCGGTCCAAATCCCATTAATGCCAGAGCCCTTGCACAAAGCCTTTTGTATTGACTTGGGTCAACTTCATCTGTGGGTTTGTGTTCCCCTCCCCTCACTTTAGGCTTCTCAACAACTCTTGCTTTTTTTCTCTCATTTGCTTTCTCTCTCTCTCTCTCTCTCTCTCTCTCTCTTTCTTTCTTCCTCCCTCCCTCCCTCCCTCCCTCCCTTCCTCCCTCTCTCTCTCTCTCTCTCTCTATCCCTCCCTCCCTTCCTGCCTTCCTCCTGCCTTATCTCCCTCCCTCCTTCCCTCTCTCTATCTTTGCCTTGGAGAATGGGAGAATGTGGGTGATTCCTTCCTCCTGAGATTGAATTGTAAGCATGTGAGGAACAATCTTGGCCCAGTTTCCTCCTTGCCTCCCCCTTCTGCTTCAGTTTTATCAAGTGTACTAATATTAAGTAAGATCTTCAAGAAAACCCCATACATAAAAATCTTCATGTGCAGGTAGGTAATTTTTGGACTAATCACTGGTGTATCAACACATCTCTACAGAATTTCTTTTCTTTTTTTCCCCAGCATTGATCTTCTGTTTATGAAAGTAATGCACACTCACTGTGAAACATTCAGATGTTAAAGAAAACCCGGGGTGACTTTAAGTAGCAGGATTCCCCGTGTAGCCAGAAGAGGATTTGGCTTTCAAGAGAATAGTTAACAAAACTCGTTTTTTTTTTAATTTTTAAATTTGATTTTGTTTATTTTTTTATACAGCAGGTCCTTAATAGTCATCAATTGTATACACATCAATGTATACATGTCAATCCCAATCGCCCAATTCATCACCCCCCCGCCCCCCCCCCACCTCCACTTTCCCCTCTTGGTGTCCATACGTTTGTTCTCTACATCTGTGTCTCAGTTTCTGCCCTGCAAACTGGTTCATCTGTACCATTTTTCTAGTTTCCATATATATGCGTTAATATACGATATTTGTTTTTCTCTTCCTGACTTACTTCACTCTGTATGACAGTCTGAGCCCATTTATTGAAGAAAATAGGGGAATTACCTGTCCTGGGGAATGAGAAGTGTTCACATGTTGCTGACACTTCCCCCAAATGTGGGGTGGTTCCAGAATAACGACTTCTTTTCTAGGAAAAGAAGTTGCTGAGGTCCAGTGGTTAGGAAACACTGCCACCAGGCTTTCTTGGTTTGCAGAAAATATGCCCAAGTCTGCCTTTTCAAAGAAAGCCATAGGAACCAAAGATGGTATAGATTCCTTATCTTTTGATTCATTTGTTCTTAGAGCAAATCTATATTTCCCGAAGTCGGTTCCATTGAATGACTGTCATATAGGATTTGCCAAAGGGTTCCAGGGTCCTATAAGGTGGGAAACACTCATGCCATTGTTCACATTTCTTGGAGCTATGTGATTCACATCCACGTATTACAGAACAGGAAAACCTGAAGTAAAGACCCATGTTGCTTCATTTCATTTGTTGTTTCTAAAACTTGCTTGATTGTGGACTTTGTTTTTAAAGTACCATCTGATATTCCATAGAACTATTTGGGTCAAAAAACAAAGAAAACAAACAAGCAAAAGCGTTTGCTGTACCCTTACTCTGGGTGCACAGCCCTTTGTTGGGGGCTTTTGCATTTCTGGTGTGCGTGTTTTTCCTGGATGAGAAGATGAGGGAGGCACAGACTCATCTGTCAGTTTCCTTGTGGCAGGCGCCGTGCTGGCCGTTCTCCTTGCCCGACTGCATGTGAACTCCACAGCACCTGGGATCCTCACTTTGTAGATGAGGACCCTAAAACTCAAAGCAGTGATGTAACTTGCTTACAGCGACTCAGTGAGGCGGGTGGTGGAGCTGAGGGAGGATCATGGTTGTGGACCGCGAACCAGGGCTCTCAATGGTTCCAACACACGTGTCCTTCAGCACAGCAGACACAGACCCCAGTGCACCCTTCCAACTTCGGGTACCCTTTAGAGGCATTCATCAGTTGCCCTTTAACAGAAACTGCAGTCAGACTGCACCATTACACACAGACCCCTCTTGGTGAAGACTGTATACCCTCCACAGGCAAATAACTGGAAGTTAAGTGTGTGATGTGTATATATCCATATCCATATCTATTCATCCATCCAACCATCCATCCATCTACACACACACACACACACACACACACACACACACACACACACACATACACATATATGTATGGCTTCCTCAGAGCCCATTACTGGGCCTGAAACATAGTAGGAGCTTGGCAACAAATATTTAGTGACATGAAATGGGGAAATAAATGCTATAATGAAGTATGAGTTCATGTCCTTACACTCCCTAACCTCCTCTGCTTTGTTTTTCTCTGAAGCATTCATCACCACTAGACATATGTTTACTTGTTTTACATTTACTTATGTATTTACTTACAGGGTATCTCCCTATATTTGGATGTAAATTCCTTGGAAATTTCTATAGGTCATTTATTCACCACTGTGAATCTAAGGAAGGTGCTCAGTAAATATTTGGTGAAAGAATAAATGGTTGAATAGAGGGTTTTTTTTACCATTAGTTCTACTTTTCCAAAATTTCTCAAATTGCTTTCTTTATTCCTCTGCTGCTTTCTCACGAGTAGTTAAAACCTACTTAGCGCTGTAAATAAAGGAAGTCTACATTCTGAGCTATTTCAGTGGATCAAATACTGAAGGGCTCTGGGTTCATGGGCCTGGGTTGTTTTCAAGACAGAAACAGCTGCAAAGCCTGAGTACAGGAAGGTGTACCGTCACAGGGACAGTATGCAAAGGCCACTTTCTGCCACCACCCATCACTCTCCCAGCACAAGTCTCCAGGGCAGAAATCCCAAGTTCAAAAAACAAAAATCCACACAGCATCTCTACTTCCCATCCACTCAAACCACACCCCGCTGGGCTTCTTAACTCAGGATGGAAAATGTTTCGATGTAATTAATCTCCTTTGTAATCCTTTGAAAACTGTTCTTAGAAGGGGTCCATAGATTTCATCTAATAGCCAAAGGGATCTAGAAAGGATAAGGACCCCTGAAAAGCCTTGACTAATATAGAATGGGGGGAATATTTTTGGTTAGTGCTTAGGTAAGGCAAAGCGTTGAAAAATGGGTTTCCTTTAATCTTTAAAGTTAAAAAAAAACTATGTGTTTGTGCAGTATTTGCCCCTGCTCTCCCTGCTTCCCACCTGTAGGTGGGTGCATTAGACTCTCTCTCTCTCTCTCTGTCACTCTCTCTAGCTCTCTCTCTCTCTCTCTCTCTCTCTCTCTCTCTCTCTCTCGCTCGCTCTCTCTCTCTCACACACATACACACACACACACACACACACAAACACTCCACTTCTTGATGCCAGGAGTGCTTCTGATATCCTGCGGTTTAAGAAAGCAGGTGAAGCCCTGTTCCCAGGGCAGGATGGCCCTTGGCTACGTTCACTTCTGCAGAGCAGAGCAGTCAAAAATAAACATGGGACCAGTGCGGAATGCAGAGTGCAGCTGAAAGGCATCCTGCCAAAATGTTTTCCAGCCGAATGGAATGGTAGAGATTGAAGCACGCCTAGCCCTGACTGGATTACCACAGCCCCAGTAGCTCTTTAATCTCAACTGCTGCTACTTGGGGTGGGGAGGGAGCTGGGGGAGGTGAGGTGATGACTGGGTGATTGAGATGTGTGTGTGCCATGGAGGCCCTCAGAAGCTTGAGTCTCCCAGCCTTGGGGCTGGTGCTGGGAATATGAAACTACTTGCCTCAGAGATAAAGTGAGGGATTCTCAAGTATGGGTCTGTTGATAACTTCCCTTTAATTTGGATTCTGTTGTATAAAATCTTTGTCAAAACAGGCTTTTAGCACGCACAGCCTGGTGGTGGCAGATTGTCTATCAGTGGCTGATTGTATTCAGGGAATAAACCAAAGCTTTAAATAGGGATACATTTTCATAACGGGTGTGTGCTGGAATGGGGAGGTTAAAGAACAAAAAAGCTGAATTGTTAAGAAGGGATCCTTTCATAGCTAGAAACAGCAAAGTAGAAGGAGAAAGAAATGGAATAGAGCATGAATGCTGTAGAACCACCAGAAAAATATTACTACTGTCAAAATGAATGGTGTTTATCCAATTATATACTCGTATCTAACGTTAAAGTATTTGAAAAAATTTAAAAGCCCAACATTGGAAGGAATTAATTTTCTTAGGCCACACAGAATAAAGCAAACCATAATAAGCAGTGATGAATTATACCCAAACTGAAAAATGGGAATAAACTAGGTTTTCTGCCCACCTGGGGCCCAGAGTCCATACGTAAGGGAAGATGTCCCGTGATTAGACATGAATGTCGTGGTCATGAGAGTGACAAGATGACCCTGCAGGAAGGCTAGCAGGGGAGTTGAGGATTGAGAGGCATGTGTGGGTCTGGAGAGCTCCAGCCTCCGAAGGTTGAACCGTTCGCACTTTAGCCTGAGGGAGAAAGGAGTGCCAGGGCAAGGATTCAGGAATGTGGTCCAAACGGAGGTAAAGACCGGATTTGCCTGGTGTTGGCATTTTAGATGGATGGTAGTGATGAGAGATGAAGGAAACGGAAGGAGGAAGAATAACAATGGAAACAAGCTCTATTACCCAGAGACTCTACTGGTACGGTAAGATAAAGGCGGGGCGGGGGGGTGTTTGCTGATTTTGGAGTGATATTTATGAAAACAGGTCAGAAAAACTGACAGGGAGGCAGGCATAGAGCTCGTTGGAATGGGAGCGCCCATGTCTTTCTGTGTACTTGGGATGTATCAACCCGTGTGCACGCAAGTAAGTGGCAAAATTTATTGGGGAAGCGTCTAGGTGGAAATTCATAGCTATTATTTTTGTGGCCTCTAGCTACAAGAGCTAACAGAGGAAGATAGTCTAGAGACCCAAAGTGGGAAAAAATGACATTTTAACATTTTTGTCAGGTAGGCAATTTAAAAATAAACTTGAATTCAATATATACCATTAATGCTAGAAGTTGTGTTATAACAATGCACAAATGCCTTCTTTTCGATAGCAGTTTAAAAAAAAGTATGTCGCAGGGGGGCTAGGAACCATATAAAAGGAGGCATATGTGGCTTTGACAGCAGGCCCCACAAAGCTATTGAAAACATACCACGAGTCTGCCCTCCAGAATTAACACTATAACCTATGTCAGGGACTCACTATTATCCTAATATCTGCTTTTGGATTCTGTCCAGTCCCATTAGCGATTCCCTTGTTGATTACTCTGTTACTCGTGAATGTTAATTGCTTCTAAATCTCTTTGGATGTTCAGATGCTTGGGGAAAAAATTCTGACTGGCAAAGGTACGAGTTTTATTAATGTGCAAGTAAATAAGAAATCTGTTTAGAGGCCCCACTGAAGTGTCTGTAATTCAGGATGTCATAATCAGCTGATGTGGCATCTTTCTTTGCATGTCTGTTGTATGTTGGCGGTGTGATCATGCATGGTGGTGGGGAACAAGCTTTTGGTGATATCTGTGGTGTTTCTCCAAAATTGGCACGCTTGTAGATATGGTTAGATAATCAACTCCTTCCCTCTGGGATTTCATCTTGCTTCGTTGAAATGACCTCGCTACCTTTGAGATAAGCTTATACTTAGAAAGTGGTATGAAATCAGAAGATGTAAAAATATAATTTGGCCCATCACCTGTATGTTGATCTCCATAGTTTCCAAACCGGAAGGCAGCCTGGAAATAAGCTTCTTAAGCTTTCTTATTTTACCATTGGGAAACAAAGACCCTGGAGGGTGAAGAGCTCAGGGCCACAGAGCAGCCCGCAGTTGATGCTGGTTGGAGAGCAGGGTTACCTGACTCTTGGCCCAGTGCTTGAACCATCAAGTGAAGGGCAAATGCTAAAAATGGGTGTTTATTATATTTTTCAGAAACATTTCATTGACTATTTGTGAATTTTTTTCCCTTTAGGTGGAAAAACCTATTATGAGCCAATTTTGAGATGTATTTGTTAGTAATTATAATAGTATCCCAGTGAGAGTAAAATAAGATGCAGGGGAAAGGCAGAGCACCCAGTTCAATACTGTGATTCATTCATTCAACCAGTATTTATGGGGTGCCTTGACCTTAGGATTGATTTAGTGGTGAACAAAAAAGTCCCCACTCTCATGGAGCTTATATCCTAGTGGGTGAGGCATAGGGTAACAAAAACAGGTAAAGACCAATAATGTTAGGTTGTGGGGAGCCTCATGGAGAAAGAGAAAGAACGGTAAGGGGATGGAGCCTGGTGAGTTGCAGCTGTTTTATTTTATTTTTGTTTTTTTGTTTTAGCATTTCATAACAGCTTTATTATGATTAACATGAAAGAAAATTCATTCATTGTAAGTGTACAGTTCCATGATATTTTAGTCAATGTACAGAGTTCTGCAACCATCACCGCAGTCCATTTGCAGTCAATCTTGGCTCTCTCCCTTAGGGCCAACCACTGATCTGCTCTCCATCTCTATGGATGTGCCTTTTTGGGAAATTTCATAGAAATAAATGGTAACAGTGGAATTGTCGGGTGGTAAGTTTAGCTTCATGGTGAAAGAATGTTTCCCTCTAAGTTTTGGAATAAGACAAGGATATCTGCTCTCACCATTTCTCTTCAGCAGAGTACTGGAGGTGAGAAAAAGAATTTAAAGGCACTAGACTAGACTGGAAAAGAAGAAATAAAACAGTCTTTATTAGCATACTTTCTGATATCAATGCAGCTATTTTAGATGAGTGTTCAGGGGAGAAATCACTGAGCAGGGATACGAACAGAGATCATGGAAATACCTGCAGGAAGCTTTTCCCAAGAGAAGGGAACAATTGGAGGGGCAAAAGACCTGTGATTAGATATTTGGGCACAGGCAAAGAGGTCAGTGTGGCTGTGGACGTGAAGATAGTAGGAGAGATCATGACCCTCAAATCATGGGCTTTGGGAAGACTCTGGGTCAGACATTTTTAAGGAGACACAGTTTTTAGCATTTCTGTAATCCCAAGTAGTATGGCTCATAAACAGAGCCCAAACTCATCTTGTTGGAGCACATTCCCCAAAGGAACCATCCTTCTGGGACTGGTGTCCATGACTCACCAGGAGTGTCCAGAAACCATCAAATCTTTCCAGAGTGTTTTAGATCAGAGAGGTTGTTACTGTATTCGAATCATTGAACCATAAGATTATAAGTATCTTGATGACGGGACCTGTGTCATACACATTCTTGTGTCCTCCAAGAAACCACATGGAGTGCTAAACAAACATAGAACGCAGTAAATACTGATTATTTGGTCAATGCTTGAATAAATGGCCTGAGAGTGGTAGAAAGGATGGGGTGTCCTAGAAAGGGTTGTTAAAAATACACCCTTCTAAAAATGTTGTTAGCGAGATTACTTCTGAAGCTTCTGACTTCCTTGGAATAATTTTTAAAGACAGGTCCATATGCTGACATGCGAACATAAGTATGTATGTAACAAACTGAACAGTAGTAACATTATTTTCAGGCCAAATTTTACTTGGATGATTGTATTTTGTCAATCTAATTTCTCCTCCTGTTTCGATGGATATGGGAATTTTTTTTAACCTTTTCTCTTGTATTAAAGGAATATTGGTCTCTGGGCTCTTTGGACCTAGTGCCATTTAGCACTGTCTTACTCTGGGTAGAATGTGTTTAATACTTTGAGATCGTGGTGGAAATTACATGGGAAATATCAGTCCCCAAGGAAAAGATGGGTGGTCAAATTGCCTTCTGACAGGGAAGATGAAAGTTGTAATTCTTGTCCTCCTGTTACTGAATTCTCTCACTATAACAGACCAATAATTTATTCTCCTATTGCATTTCTATATCCCCGTCTGCAAAGTGGGGGTAACACAAACTTACCCTCTGCCTTTCAGGTTTTGTGCGAAAATCAGTGAACTAATATTGGTAAAATTGGAGCCCCATGGATGAAGGGTACTTTGTAAGTATAACCACATTATTGTCATGTTATGTTCTGTTACTCTAAAGTGCAAATATCAGATGTCTGTTTTTTGCCATATTAGGGAATCAGTAACACCAAGTTTCACACCCAAATATTGAGAATCTGACTTCTTTTGAAGACTTTAACTTTTCTGAACTCTCTAATGGTTTGTCAGTATGTTGGATGTGGAAGAGCCTGACCCACCCCTCAAAATATTTGGTTAATGTTTACTAGACAATTTGAAAGAATACATGTCTGCATATTGTGTAAAAATGTTGATATCAACCCTGGATATGAATGCAAGGTATCTGTATTTATCTTCCCTCACCTCTCTCTCCCTTTCTTTTTGATTTGCGTTTAACTCTGTGTTTTGATCAGTCCATTTGTGTCTCAAAGAAATGATTGGTTTCAGGGAGACACTGCATGTTTCATTGAGGTCAGCAATGTTTTGTTAATGATGAAACTGAACAAGACATTCCTTAAGTTGCTAAGTATTGTGTTTTCAGACTTGGGTTTGTGGGAGGAGGCTACAGTGGTGAGCTAAGTGTGGATCACCCCTTTGTGACCTTGTGACGGCCCAGGTGACTTGGGAGTGGACTCCTGTCCATGAAATGGCCGAGGCCTGCAAGCCACAAAACCCAAGAGCAGGCAGAAACTGTATAATCCTACAGCAGCTGCTTCAACTGATTTTCCCTGCTGAATGGGACATATTTTTATCTTGTTAGGTCAACCAGTGCTCTGGTATTGTGTGAACAACTGTAGATTGGCCAAAGACATGCCCAGCTTAACTCATGGTATATATATTTTTTAAAGGGTGGCTATCACCCTTTAAAAACTCCAATAAGAGAGAAATTTTAAAAGGGTTGTGACTGCTTAGCGAAGCCCATTTTAGTGAGTCCCCCTGGGATTTCCAAGGCTGTAAGATCTTATATCTGGGAAGGGTCCATGCATGTCTCATCTCTAGTCCTATTTCTTGGCCAATTCTCAGTATTCCATCTGATGGGTGCCTGAGCACCCCCAGAGGCTGACCTACTACCCTGAGAGGCAGCTCTTTTCTGTTAGAGCAGTCTTTCTTGAGTTGAACCCAAATCCACCTTCTGTGTATCTTCCACGCTCGGGTCCTAATTTTACGATCCATCCCTACAAAGAACCAGTCTTCCTCCTCCAAAGTGACACCCTTTTTCAAGTATTTGGTGGTACTTATCGGCTCCCCCTGCATCAGTTCCCTCCACAAGCAGAGCTTGTCTGCTTTGACTTCCCGACTCTTTACCCCTTTGGAAGGTTCTCATTGTCTCCATCTTTCTTAACAAGCAGCACTGAGAATCTCCCTTCTGCAGGCCTCATTCTGCATCTCAGAGTCAAGAGATCTAATCAGAGGTCTGGAAGAGAATGACCTCGAAGGAATCGTCTGGAATCCCATGCGCCCATGGATTGGTTTGAGTAAGGACACAGCAAAACCCACGTCCCTCTGTGAGGTGCAGATGACTGACAGGGAGAACGTTGTTCTGGTTAATAATACAATCTGCTTGCCTCCTGGATATGCAGCAGTTGCCTACTAATTCGTTAGAAGTGAATTAAGGCTGTTTACTGATGTTTTAAAGTAACTGTCAGAGTGAAAAAAAAGAAAAGGTTCATCCTGGATGAGACCACTCACCTACTTGCAAGTTGCTGTTTATTTTAAGCCGAGTGCATAAATAATATATTGAGATAAGAAGGGTGATTTCAAGCATTAGAACACGAAGCCTCCTGTTTACTAACTGTCATTGGGCTGAAGAGAATTTAAACAGCTCTGAACCTTTTTGTCTGTGAATGAAAGGCATGAAATTAACTTTCATTTCGTAGTTAGCAGAAAGCATGATTAAGGAAGTCTTGTTGATGTGTCTTCTGCTGATCGGGGGCTCTTTTGCTATGCAAGACAAACCTGGCAACAGAAACAGGGGTTTGAAACAAGACGCTCTCCCCTGCGCTGCCCCCACCCCAAAGAAACATAAGCAGGGATCTGTCTGGGGCACTGAGTCAGTGTGTTTGTTCTGAATGTAAAGAGAAATAGTGGAAGAATCCTAGGCTAGGTTCAGGGGCTCTAGTCCTGACCACCAGGAGCTCTGTCTGAAACTCACTTTCTTCCCCTGTAGAATGGGCATCATAGCATCTGCTCCCACTGTTTCCCAGGAAGACAGTGAGACCCCAGTGATGTCATCTATGGGAGATGGCTTTGAAATGTATCAGGTGTCATATCTGGGCAGGACAAGGCTATGTTTTAGGTGACTTACATAGAGTGACTCATTTCATCTGCCTGACAAAGCTGTGGGAAAGGTACTGTGATTATCCCAGTTTTACTACTGCAAAACATGAAGCTCAGGAAAGCAAAAGGGACTTGCTCCATCATCTCACAGCTAAACGATTGCAAATTGGGATTCAAACACCAGGCAACTGGGGGCCCGCGTTTGTGTTCTTAGCTATCGCTTATTTGGGAGAAGGGGCCAGGTTTTCCTACATAAGATTATGCCTCCCAGTCATGCTCAAGTAAATGAAACACCATTCCTAATAGCCTGGACCAAATTTAGCTTGAGAAAATGCAGGTATGCTTCTCCATGAGTGAATATCAGCAAGGAGGATTCCCACTGGATAAGGATGTGGCCAACGGTATGGATTAATTATATTTTATGTGTAAAGAGCCTGGTGATACTTAGATGAAAAGCCTAAAGTGAAAAGACCTATTACTTGGAATGCTTTCAGAAACAAGAAATTTGATTTACCTTTTGTCCCTGTACACTTGAAAGTGTGATAGCCTATTTTGGAGTATAGGGAGAGTGTTAGAGAATGAATAGAAAATGTATGGAATGTTTAATTTTGCATGATTATATTTCATATTTGCTGAGGTGATGGTGGCAAATAGAAGTGCATGATAATATCACAGCATACTTATATTAGATGTTGTGATGCAATACTCTGGGTTTTACAGTCTGATACAGGAACGCTTTGGGATAGGTCCTTATTAAGCAGATGAATAGGAATGTATTTGTGAATATATTCACATCATTGAAAATATGTAATTTGTATAACTGCTTTTTAATTTATATTTTACATTATATTTACTTGAATTTCAAAGGAGAAAAGAGCCTGAAGTGATTGGTGAAAACAAAAATGATGTGAACTTGCAGATCTTTTCCCTTGAAATATGCTCAGTCAGTAGCGGGGTCATATTTTAAGGAGTGGCAAAAATGGGGGTCTCACTTACTTTCGATTTCTGAATGAAGCAGTTAAAAAATAAGATCATTTCCATAATCCCAGAAAAATGGACAGACTCATGAGAAGTAGTCAGCTGAGGGGAAGACTAAATCCTGCAGTTCCAAATTGCAAAAGTCTCAGCAATTGCTGTTGTGCCTTAGCTCTTGTTAATATAATAAGACAATTGCATAATTAAATACACTGTGGTATTTCAATAATTGGAGACTCTGTTTTTTCATCCCAATATGCCACTGGCTGGGGTTGGGAAGCATCTCAGTGTTTTAGGGAGGCTGGATCATTCTTTCACATCACGTCCTCTGCAGTGTACTGCGGCTCCTCTGGCGGTTCTGAGACACTTCCCTTTCGGGTTATTTTTAGCTGGTTATATTTAGACAAGGTGAAATTAAGCAGGAAGTCCCCCAAAGTCTGACTTGGCCATGGGAGTTGAGGATCATTTCACTAAAAGAGTCCCTGGTGCCCTCTAGATCTTCCTAGGAAATAGTTGGTGAAAAGTAAGCTGAAGATGAGTGCTGTTTGGGGTAGGGGAGCACCTCTTTGGGTCAGAATTGTGAGAAGACTGAAAGAGGCACTGAGTGGGCAGGCTCCAGAGCTGGGGTCCTGGGTTCAAACCCTGGTACAGCCTCTTACCTGCTGTGCAGCCCTTGGAAGGATACAAAGTCTCAATCCTGTGTGTTTATTGGTAAAAGGAGACTCTTAGCCTTGTTGCAAGGCTTAATTGAGTTCATATATGGAAAGAGCTTAGGAAATACGAGGCAGGTTGTAAGCACCCAGTACATGTTAGCTAGTATTACAATATTAGGCAATCTGGGAAGAAGTTTCATAGTCATCTAAATGTGGCAAATCTTTGAGGAAGAACAAATAAGTAGATTTATGGTTTCATCCATTCAAGAAATATTTACTGAATACTTTATCTGTCACCATCCTGGGTGTCAAGAAAAACAAAGATGAATAATATTCATTCCCTATCTTGAAATAGTTCCATGGAAATGGGAAAATAGACATGCCAATAGATGATGATGATGATGAAAATAATAGCATTAAAACAGTGTCTGGCAGATAGTAAGACATTTTAGTAGGGACTGATCTGTCATCACAGTGTCTCTGGCACCTAACACATGGATGAATAAACGAGTGGCAGGAATTTGGTTTAAGATTCTTTTGTTTGAGTGTCAAAATGGTTTACTAGCACAGAATAGGTTCCTAGCTGAGTGGTCACTTAGCATATAGCTGGGGTGCGATACATGCTTGGTGAATAAATGAAGGAATCAATGCATGGATAACACTGACTGTAAGCTTCTTCTCTTTAGGATTACTACAGTCAGTTTGAGAATGCAGGTGTATTTGCTAAGGTTGAGTACCAGGGCCAACGCTAGGGTGATACAAGTGAGCACCTATGGTACAGAATTGAAGGAGGTGCTCACTCTCGGAGTTGTACCAGTGCCAAGGAGGCATTCACCCTCCGAGTCCTGCAGGTGCTTCCTTAGATGCCTCAATTTTCTCTCCCTAGTCCAGGCCCCGAAAACTGTGCTTCATTTGTACGTGTGTTTGAACATTTCCCCCCAATTTTATTTTGAAAAATTTCAAAGCTACAGGTAAGTTGAAAGAATAGTAAAAGGAACACTCTGTACACCTTTTACCTGTATTCATTAAGTGTCAAACTTTGGCCACAGTGATACTATCTCTCTCTCTAGACATGTCTTTGAACCTCATGCTAATTCACCAGAGAAATCACGTACCCTCCATGTGCCCCTGCTTATAAGGCACATAATGTTAAATTTACTTCCTAAATTCTGCATCTAACATTACAAATTTTGGAAGAAAAATCCAAAAAGAGCATAAGACAACTTCGCCTAAATATTTTTTCAAGTTTAGAAACTGCTGCTTGAAACTTATTTTTAGACTATTTATACTACTAACTTATTCAGAACACGGCCAATGTAAGATGCCTAAAATTTCAAAAGGTTAGAAAGTTTTTCCGGATGCTCTTACATTCTCTTTCACAGAGGAGAGATTTTTTTGAAAAGGCAAATTTCCTTGACCATTATTTTTCTGAGAGCCTTTCAAAAGTAGACGATAGTCCAAATACTAATACAATGCGATCATCGTTTCCCACGTTAAGAATATTCACTGTAAGGGGTGACTTTGTAAATGTAATATAGAGGCTATTTATAAATTTGGTGATATGATCTCAAATATAAAAGAATACACACTTGACTTTAGATTATACCGACAAACTTTCATGAAAAAAACCCTTTTCTGATAATCTTGAATATTTATAAAAAATAAGGTATCCGTCACTATAAGTGTGTGGCAGGATTCCCCAGAAGGTTGCATTATTTCAGTGGTTTTGGAAGTGCTTTCTGTGAAGCTTAGGGAATCTGGGAGGGGGGAGGGCAGAGGAAAGGGAGTGGGACCAGCACTGGAATCCAAGCCACTCCCCCCTGTTGCATCAGAATAGCTCTGATATTATGTGCTTTACACTGGCATCTGCCTAAGAATCAGTTTTCAGGAAAGTGTGCTAAAAGTAAAAAGAAAGAGCTTGGAAACCATAGCACTGGCAGCTAGAAGATAAAATAGGAAAAATTTATGCTGCAATGTTGGTTGGCAGTGGGAAACGATAGCTGTCAACTTGCAGGGTGGAAGAGGTCGGAAAAGCCATGAAAAACAGACACAAGATCTAAGATACAGTTGGTGTCTAGGAGTATAAAGCAGGGTCAAATGCCCATACAGAGCCTAAGGCAGTGATTCTTTCTTTGAGCACAGGCTCCGGACGCGCAGGCTCAGCGGCCAAGGGTCACGGGCCCAGCCGCTCCGCGGCACGTGGGATCTTCCCGGACCGGGGCACGAACCCGCATCCCCTGCATCGGCAGGCGGACTCTCAACCACTGCGCCACCAGGGAAGCCCAAGGCAGTGATTCTTAAACTTGAGTGACTCCTGGTCCTTAACCCAGAGATTTTGATTCAGTAGATCCAGGGAGGGGCTCATGAGTCTGATTTTTTTTAACAGTCACCCTGTACCACACAGATAAAAATTGCCCTAAAGTCACGTCTATAGCATAGGCTATCATAGGGCTCGTCACTGATGAAGATGACTGGAGTTGTCAAGAAAATGTTATATTCAGCCCAGTATAATGTAGCCCTTTTTCAAATTCAGGGACATTTTAGGATGATTTCTTTCCAAAATGCTTAAAATAGAAAAGATTATCTTGAATAACAGAGGGGGAAAGACAAACAAGTAAATAATTACACTGTAAAGTGGACTTTACTAAGTCCAATGGGAGAGGAAAGAAAGTTCATGTCTGTCTGAACGCTGTGGTGGGTTCTTGGAAGAAAGAACTTCAGGGTGGGGCCTCATGGCTTAATGGGATAAGTGTAGGCTGTGGAGTCAGATGGACCTGGGTTTGAATCCTGAGTCTTCTATTCACTGGGTATAGGACCTTAGGAAAATTTACCTAAGCTCTTTAAGCTTGGGCCCTCCTCATAGGGTAAAATATTAAAATTAGATTAGATGATATATTCAGAGGACTGAGCACAGGGCTTGCAAAGTAATAGATGCTCAATAAGTGTTTGTAATTGCTATTGTGTCTATTCAAAATCGACCTTAAAATGGGTAGGCTTTTAAGAAGGCAGGAGTGAGGGTGTGTTGTCTACTGCTTTTGTTTTTGGCTTTTGGATGCGATGGGGAGAGGAAGCAATAGAATGTCCTCAAGAAGAGGAAAAACATAGGCAAATCCTGAGGTAAGAGATGGCGTATACTTGAATGCCTTCAGGGTTCCCAATCGTGTTCTTCACGTGGAAGGTTCTAGACAATACCAGTATTTTACAAATATTAACTAATTGAATCCTCAGAGTGACTCTATGAAGTAGGTATTATTATTTAACAGACCATAAAGCTGGGGCACAGACAGGTTAAGTCACTTGCCCAGGATCACTAGTAGTGGCAGAGCCAGGATTTGAATGCAGTCAGCATCTGTACTTCTAACCACTATGCTATGCTCTTTTTAACAATAATGATTTATCTCAAAGTGTATGAGGAAAATATCACTAGCACAATAAAAACCATGGTTTTATAGATACTACTGCCTAGAACAGTAGTAAAATTTTTCAAAGTGACTTGATTTAAATGAGTCATATGAAACAAATAATAGTAGGGGTGACATCTAATATGACGAAAATCCTGTGTCTGGTTCCCAGATGATTTTGGCCTGGGAAATTCTGGGGCAAGGAGTGATTGGGGCTACGACAGGAGACTATTGCCTCTAAATCATTCTTGTGTAAAACAACAATTAAGTTCTGGGGAAGAAGCAAGTCTCCTTACCCTTGAAAGGAAGAGTGGAGAAGGAAGTCCTTGTAGCTTGCTGAGTTCACTCCCATTTCCGGCAGCTCCTTTGGGAAGGGGAAAAAAATCTGCTGCCCCCGACACCCGCCGCCGAATGTCTGTGGAGTGGCCGGACTGAGATCTGGGCTGTTTGGGAGATTTTTAGTTTTTCCTCCCCTTCTTCCTCTTCCTTCTCCTTCTCTTCTCTTTTCTACCTCTTCTACTTCTTCTTTTTATTGTGCATGAGACACATTTCAAAGAGGCCGTGCCCCAAGAATGAAAATGCGTAATGCAATTCAATAGAAAAAGAGTTGACTCCTCTATATGGCTTTTTTTTTAAATCATCTTTATTGGAGTATGATTGCTTTACAATGCTGTGTGAGTTTCTGCTGTTTAGCAAAGTGAATCAGCTATACGTATACATATATCCCCATATCCCCTCCCTCTTGTGTCTTCCTCCCACCCTTCCTATCCCACCCCTATAGGCGGTCACAAAGCACCGAGCTGATCTCCCTGTGCTATCTCTATGTGGCATTTTAATTTACCTTCAGCTTTCTAGGATGGCACTTGTGTCTGCCCCTGAATCTTTCTTTCCGTTGGATATTTAGATAATCCTAAACCAATCCATGCCTAGGTGTTTATATTTGCAGCAAAGTTATCTTCCTAACAACCTGTGTGAGGCTAATATTAAAATGAGTTTGTATATACTGGGCAAATGAGCACAGGAGTTAAGTTTGTAAGTTGCAAGAAACCAGAGTGTAACCAGTTATTTTTAGGCAATGCATTTTTGGATAATTCACAGCCCCCCAAACCTGGGTGTGGGTAGGATGGCTGCCCCTCAGGCTCCAGATCTGGGTCTCATATTTAGAGATGACTGGTCTCCTAATCTAGTCCTGTGTACTTTGTCTGTCTTACCCTGAGGGCAAACATCATAATCTGGTCTTCTTACCTCTCTATTCCCACCATTTAGTGCTTGGCATATGGTGTGCATTCAGTACATTAAGCTTATGCCCATTGGTTAAGGAGTGATAACAGTAATCCAGTATTTCTTGTTTCAGATTGTGTTTCAGCACATATTTACTGAGCACTTACTATGTGTAGGCATTGTGCCAGGGGCTTTCATACCCTTTGATTCTCTCACAGCCCCCTTCACCTGTTGACAATGGGAGATCGAGGCTCAGGGAGGCCAAATGATTTAAACAAGACCACACATTTTTAGCTCTGCAGGATTCAAGGCTGGATATTCCGATTTTCAAGCTCAGTTTTCTATTTTCTTTATGCTACTCTCCTGGACCTTGCAAGCATTGAGTGGGTTTCCCCACTCCCTATTAAACTGGACTCTCCTCACAACGGACTCCCCAGGATCTCAATAATCAACTCCCAAGTAGAAGGAAGGTTTCTCCCTCTCTGACTGTAAATAAAGAATCTGTCTTCATGGCATGAGACTCTTGAGTGTCATCAAATGCCTCTGCCCACAGTCAGTCCAGGAATGGAAGCTTCCCTCAGAGTTTCCAGTGGGGCCTGCCCGTGAAAGCACCATGGGATTAGTCCTGTATACGTGCCCCAGACGCTGTTCCACGGATGAAAATAGTTGTCACAGTGACTAGAAAATTGAATTGGTTAAACCTTCTGGTTTTAGATTGTTTTTGGAGAGTGAGTAACGCTATGATTTTTTACTTGTCACAGGCTAAAAGGAAAAAAAAAAAGTAAGAGTGAAACTTCATAGCTATTTTTCTTCCCTGTATGTTCATAGTGGTTATTTATATCTGGGAAGTTTCCATTGGGATTTAGTTCAGGATACAGACTTGGCAGGGTGGCTTCTGCACTCCATGGTGACATTTGACAGACTGCAGGCAAAGCAGGCTGGATTTCTAATATCTAGATGGATGGATTTGGGAACGAAGTGTTGGGATTGTACTGTATTGTGAAATGGATTTATTGATCTGAATATAAAAGTGGCCCGTTGCCTATCAATATCAGATCTTCATCAACACATTTGATAAATAAGGGCTCCCGCCCCTGTGCTTTGTTTGCTTATCAACTGCACTTGGCAATAACAATAAAAGACTCTAGGTGGTGTGTTGTGAATGGCTTATTGCACTCCTCATGTGCGCTGCTAACCTTAGGACCCAGTTTTGCGATCCTGCATATGTTACAGCCTCCAGGAGTGCACTGCTGTGCCTGACTTCTTCCCCCAAATTAGACATTCCCCTGCAAGGTTGTGTTTCAATGTCAGTCTCACGCATTAACCTTGAAACGCTGTGCCTATGCTGTAGGTAGCATCTTCATTTTCCAGATGAAGAAATTAAGACACTGAGTGGTTAAATGAGCTGCCCAAGGCCACACGGTAAATCTCAAATACAGCTGAGATCCAGGCAGAGGTGTCATCGTTCCTGGGAGAGGGTAGGACAATTTCCTTTTCTGTTCTTCCGGAGTAAAAGGATCTGAACTTGCAAGGAGCTTGCCCGTGATATACTTTCTGCCCAGGTGTAGCGAGGCTGCCATCTTATCTCTGAGTCTTTTGGGGAAGAAATCCTGGTCCCTGTGTTAGAAGCAGAAGGTTCAAAATATGCTTTATTTGGTCTTTGTAACCACAGACCAAGGTTGGATGACAATCCTCATGCGATAGTTCTTATCATGACACATGTATCTTTCAGGGGCAGCTATATGCCCAACTAGTTTTTAGGTGAGTTAGGGGGACAGAGAAAAAGAAAACACAGTTCTTCCCCCCAGGTGTGTACATTTGAGTTGATGAGAATGGTTGAATGCCAGTTTGTATCCTCAGACACCTTCATTTGTGGGCTGGTGGGTGAAACAGGCCCTGTGACTCCACTCACTGGACCACAGCGCAATATTAATAAGTGATATTAATAATGATTGCAGTGATTGCACTGTTGCTACGTGAACACTTTGCATACACTTACTCAGCCCGTCTCAGCAACTACCTGGAATAAAGTTAACAAAGATGTTTGAAGTCAGCAACCTCTGGGTGTGCTGTGTGGGGGCAGGTCTAATTCCAAACGTAGAGCTGATCTCTTTGGTGTAAATTAGGGTTATTGTCTTACTTTTGAGCCTCTAATGGAACTTTGAATTAAAGTTACTTTACTCTGTCATCACAAATGATGAGGAGCTGGGAGAGAAAACCAAAGAGATGATTGATTATCTGGCAAAATATAGACCTAGAACTAGAAGGCTTGGGGGGGTAAGTGGAGTTTTAGCTAGGAAAACTTTTTTTAAACCTTTGCAGTTGAAAATTCATTCTAAAGGATATCATGGAAAAATGCTTATATCTCTGTTTTCACGCCTCTTTCTTTTGGTAGAACCTCAGGGTTATCTTTCTGAAGACCAGATTTTTTTTTTTTTTTTTTTTTTTTTTTTTGGTAGGTTGAGAGGATGGAGGGCATTAGCCAACTGATGATTTTTACTATGAAATTTTTGACATTAGTTTACTTCAAATGCAGTGAGTTAATGAGCACATTTTCCACAATCTCATTTGCATTCCTTGTTCCAGGGAAGACTGTTTAGTGATATGCTTTTGCTTTCTCTCCTCTACCCCTCAGTCCATATTCCTCAAGACTCAAAGAATAAAGCCAATTTCACCTGCACATATTGTTGAAAATCCAGATTCCCCTAGAGGGTCAGATCTAATCGGTTTGGCATGGCATCTAGGAATCACCGTTTCTAAAACGCTCCCTAAAAAGCTGATAACAACCTTTACTTCTACCAGGCAGGTGTTCTGAGGCCCACACTTTGAGAAACAGTGTTAGAGGCAGAGGAGTTGGCACCTAGACAGATTCCAAGTGGAATGGGAGAGGTGATGTGTGCTGGACGGAAGTGTCCCTTCTCCCAGAAGATGGTTTCATGGTAGTTGGGTGGTGGCTTTTAGTCAATGACTAATTATACAACCTTGTAGGAAATTCAGAGCATGTATCTTACCCCAGATTCAAGTGTACAAACATATATTGAAGGTAATTTCTTGGGGCCAGGATCTGAATGAGAAGCAGTGTTAATACTGATCACTGGGAAATATATTTATTACAGGAGCTGGTTTTTTATAGTAGGGAGAATTTATTTCATGCAGAGAATATATTATTTGATTGATAGGATCAGATTATAGGAAGTCTGTGAGAAAAGAAACAGTAACACCAGCAAATTATCACATTAGAGTCATTCATACAGCCATTGGTATACCATGTGAATAAGCACTCTTGGAAAAATTTTGTGATTCTGTCAAACAGAGGAATTATTCACAGAGAACATTTTCATTATTTTCAAAGCAACAACACTAGTATGGCTGAGCATCAGTGTGAGTGTGTGTGTGTGTGTGTGTGTGTGTGGTTTGTGTGTGTGTGTGTGTTGCACATGGCTTGTGGGTAGATGTCGACAAACAAGCCATGAACTAACAATAAAACAACAAATTAGCAACAATTTAATTAAGCACAATTTATGTCAAAGTATCTGAATAGGGATATGATTACATAATTACATGTAAAACTTTGAGGGAAAGAATAGACATTTTTCTTTTCTTATATTCAACTCCCCATTCCGCCATGGTCCGGCAGCTGTTTTTTTGAGCTGCCAAGCTGTGTCATGAGTTGGGCCAAACTTTTTCCGAGGGAATGGTCTGTGCGAGCTGGCAGGCTGTTAAGCGGTCTGTGGTCCTCGTCCCAGCAAGTGAGTAAATCAGAGTTATAAGTTGCAAATATGCCTCACGTTAACTTGTGCAGAGTAGGGAAGGAGCTGGGCATCACTGAAAATCTAGCTCAGTGACACAGTCTCTCGTGGCAGCTGAATCAAGGAGGTGATGGAAAGTTAAGCCCTGGTGGGCCATGGAGCTTCCACAGGGCATGAACTCGGTGTACTGTGCTCAAAATGTCACATTCCAAGAGGTCCTGGAATTAGCAGGCTCAGTGTCATATCGCGCTGTGGGCTCGGCTCACATGATGCAAGCTTTTGCTTATCTGACTGGGGCCTAAAATAAGATGCTCCAATGCTTTATTTATGAGCTCTGGGCCACCCAGGCCTGAGATGTAAGTAACCTTGGGGTACACAGCATTTGATCACTTCAATTCCCATTAACTACCTGTTTCTAAATGAGGTAAAGCATTTACCCAGCACATTGCGTTATTCATGAAGACACAAAAGCAGCCTGTTGTGCTGTTGCTGCGGCAGATTTCCATGTAATGTGATCCAGCTGTTGAACGCTGTAGTGTAGGTGTCTAAAGTTACTTGTCTCCTCTTTTTCTTGTTCATTTTCTTTTTCTCTTTCTTTTTGTTACTTCTTCCTCATTTTTTCTTTTTTTAACATTCTTAAAAAGAATCTTGGCCAATTCCAGACATCGTTAAACATGTATATCAAGAAGTTACGAACTGTTCCCCTGTTTAACACAGAAAGTCATGAGTTGGTGGCAGAGAACCATTTTACATAATAATGGGAGCATCTAGCACAGAGTTTCTCAGCTTCGGTGCTATTAATATTTCAGACCTGATCATTTTTTTTGTGGTGGGCGGCTGTCCTGTGGATTGTAAGATGTTGGGAGCATTTCTAGCCTCTGTTCACTAGATGCCAGCAGCACCTACCCATTGTGACAGCCAAAAAGTGTCTCAAGACATTCCTGAATGTCCCCTCAGGAGCAAAACTACCCCTGGTTGATCTAGTATGACAGCTAACTGGGTCTTTGTTAATGAAAAATTTCACTGACTCTCTCTGAGATGTACGGATATAGGTATCAGACCTGGATTTGGAGGCAGAAAACCTGGGTTTGGATCCTGGCTCCAACCCTAACTGTCACTAATTAGTGTGACTCTGGGCAAGAGATTTAGCTTATTGAAGCCTAAAATTCTCCACCTGGTAAATAACAATAATACCACTTAACTTATAAGGTAATTGAAAATCAGTGAACTAATAGGTATGAAGAATATGGCATATATACATGCTCAAAAACTGATGATCTGATTATATGACCTGACATAGGAAATATTATGGCTGTCAGTTTAGACATGCAGAGAAATAAAAGGCCGTCCTGTGGGTCCCTTTCATCATGTGTTGCTCAATTCTGGTTTCATCCTTTTTTCTTCCTCTCCCCTTCCATCCCCCAGCCATTCTTTTTTTTTTTTTTTTTCCCCAGCCATTCTTATATTCCAGAAACTGACTAATTATGGCCAAAGATGTGAAACAGGGGGGATGGAAAGAGAAATGGTGAGGGGGATGGAGGAGAACAGTTTCCCGGTGGGATCTTTCTATTAAGGAGCCCCATGGAAAGGTGTGGGCAATTCATTTAGCTTCTTTTTTTTTTTTTTTTTTTTTTGTTGCGGTACGTGGGCCGCTCACTGCTGTGGCCTCTCCCGCTGCGGAGCACAGGCTCCGGACGCGCAGGCTCAGCGGCCATGGCTCTTCCCGGACCGGGGCACGAACCCGCGTCCCCTGCATCGGCAGGCGGACTCTCAACCACGGCGCCATCAGGGAAGCCCTCATTTAGCTTCTTGAATGTGAAAATATAGAAAGATTGTAAAAACAAAGAAACCCTCAACACACCATTGATCTGAACCCCACTCCATACTCAACAAATGCCAAATCCACCTTGTGGTTTTTGCTTCAGGAGGAAGTGAAATCTCTTTCCTTATTCCGGAATGAAGGTGACAAATGTTAAATCTGTTTTCTTAGGAAACAGCTGAGAAAACAGTCAAAATGATTCCATGTGACTAGCACAGTCTTCTGCCTGGGTCCTCAAAGTCTGAGTTTCTTTTGAGCTATATCTAAATCTAGAAATAAGGGCCGGGTTAAGAATGAAGGAGTAGACATCAGACAGGGAGTTGAGACTGTAATCTTTGACATCTCCCTTCCAGCCATCACACGCATATTTTAACAGAGCCTCTCAAATCTGCTACCTGCCAGCAATTAAGAAGCAGCCGCATAGCACAGGGAGATCAGCTCGGTGCTTTGTGACCACCTGGATGGGTGGGATAGGGAGGGTGGGAGGGAGGGAGATGCAAGAGGAAGGAGATATGGGAACATATGTATATGTATAACTGATTCACTTTGTTATAAAGCAGAAACTAACACACACACACACACACACAAATTCAGTAAAAAAAAAAAAAGAAAGAAAAGAAAACCTTGGCAAAAACCTGCTCTTCCCATTTGTTCTGAAACTCTCTTTTCTGGGAGGGAGGGAGTTGCAATTTCACTCATGTTTTGCGGATCTCTCTTCCTTACACCTACCCTCTTTCTAGCTCTTTCTAGTTGCACCATAGAACATGAGGGTTGGAAAGGATTTGAGAGATCATCAAGTCCATTGGTTGAATTGCTTCTAGACCGTTTCTGACGTGGTCCATCTGTCCTATCCTTGAGTGATTCTAGAGATGGGGAGTTCACGGTTAAGTGAAGGAGGATGCTTAACTGCTGGTCCACTCTCTCTGATTGTTAGGGGCATAGAATCTGCCTCTCTGTATCTTCACCCAGTATTCCTTCAATAAGTGCATTCTGAGGATCCACCTGTGCTGGGACCCAAATATGAATAAAAGATAGCTTCTGCCCTGAAGGAGCGAATCATGGTCATAGTGATATGTTTCATGGATGTAAATCATTCATTTATTCATTCAACAAACATGAGCAGTTATGATGAACCAGGTACCTTGCCAGGAACTGGGGATACAGTGGAGCAAGAATACCATCTCTACTCTCAGTGGAGCTTGCAGCCTAATGGAAGAGAAAGACATTAATCAAAATTTCACCTTAACAAATATATAAGACGATTGCACTAACTTAAGTGTACTGATGGAAAGGGACATGGTTTTGTGTGTACATAACCACAAAAGCTGACTCAAATTGGGTGGAAAAGGGGGATCGGAAAGTGTTTCTACATGAAACAGACTGTTTTCTCTGAGCTGTGAAGGATGAGTGGGAATTAAATGTTCTGAGGTTGGAAGGGGAGGAGTAGGGTTAGTATCCCAATCAGGGGGATGGCAGGTGTTGAAACAGGAGGAAACATGGGGACCCAGGGGGGTGATGAAGGCCAGCAGGACTGGGGTCCCGACAGCAGATGTGGATGCAATCAACAGGGCTTCAGGGGCTATCGATTTTGGTCTTTGTCTTAAGATCAAGGCTGTTGAAGGGACGTTAAGAGCTATTTAGGGGGTAAATGGAAAGACTTGGCCATGGTTAGATATGGACCAGATCAGATCAGTGGATGGAGAGAACACACTGAGATAAATGCTTCTTAAGTGCTGAGGATGGAGCGAGCGACCCTGCTGGTGAGGCCATAGCAAGCTTTATGGAGAAGGCAACTTCTGAATCCTTAGGAAATAAGAGTGGCCGTCTTCCAAGCTGGTGTTCCGGGTAGGACAACTGCAACTACACAGACAGGCAGGCATGAAGATTTACAGGAATCTTCCAAAACACAGCAAAGTTATCCTTCGTGGGCTGGAGCACAGGGCTGGCGTCAGTGGTGAGCATCGCTGGCCAAGAGCCCTGTAGACTCTGCAGAGGTGTTGGGCTTCATCCTGAAATGAGGCCTTGGGGAAGACAGAGAATCTCAGCTGCAGTTTTAGAACAGTCACTTGGCTGCTGTGTGGAGGTGAAGATCGGAAGCCAGAACATATGACTGAAGGGTTGTACGCCGGTCAGGATGAGGAATAAAGAGATCTTTCATCAGGGCAGCAGTGGTGAGCTGGAGCTTTTAAGGAGAGAGCATCAACAGGATTTTGTGTTGGGGCTTTGGCATTTCAGACACCCTGACTATTGCTTCCTTAATAGCTGGGGAAATACTGGCTAATGGTATCGTGAATCTATATAAAATGCTGCTTGGAAGAAAACCTTACAGCACAACAAAAGGACAGGAATAAAATATTCCAACACGTACAGAGGCAACCATAAGTTCCCATTTTATCTGCTCTTTTGGATTGTTCAGGCACCTGTTCATTTTCTTTTGTCAAAGGCAGCATTTATAAAATGCTGTTCTTTTTTCCCTCTAAACATCTGGATACTTGGAGCTGCACAGATGAAACACCTGGAGTTAGGCCTGAAGTTTTACCTCTTCTTCCAGCTGTTTGGTGTCCTGTTGACAAAGCCTGGGAGTTTTTGTGAAGAGCCATCCATAAAACTAGGTGCTACCCAAGGCTTGAGCTTATAGATGAATTTTAAGGGGTATAAGAGTGAATAAACCCTGCTTCAAGGTGCTATAAAATAACCAAACAAATTACAGGTCCAAGAGAACTGAGACTATTTCTGGTTGACGAAAAGGGATATAAAGTAGTGTATCTAGGCTTTTTAGCAATATATTTTCAGGTGAATGTTTGCTTGAAACAACTTGGGGTGGAGAGATCAGGGGTGATTAAAATGTTATGTGTCTGGAGGGGTTCCCCAGCTGAATTAAAGTTTATCATTTAACTTGGCTGGCAGAACTTGAAGGTTGAGTTCATTCTTTCCTAAATAGCATTTTGGTGGGGGGGGCTACAAAAGTATTTTCTAGACTTTTTGATTAACCTCTTGTAATCTTTTTTAAAGGAATGATCCACAAAGGGTTTGGGCAATTACTTATATATAGGAACTATACACAAACTTTAGAATAGTGCAACCCCATTACAATATCTGGGGCAGGAGAAACATGCAAGAGAGAATACACAAACAGTGTTAATAAATTGTGAATAAACTATCTTGGCCATTCTGGAACTAGGGGTAGATGGGTTCATTTTCTACATCTTCCTCCCGCCACCCCTCAGCATCCTAGTTTCTCGTGTATCCTCATGATTTTTTCTTTGGTTGGGAGGGGGATGTGACTATGACAGGTCATGCCATGGATGTTGCATGAGCTGGATGAGGCTGCTTCTGGGGACTGGGGAGGGGTCCCCTTTCTCTCTCACCCTACCTGGTGTGTGCCTCTCTGGAGAGGTGTCTTTGAGAGCTGCCCTCCGGCCAAGGGTGTATCTGAATAGCTACATTCCTCTGCTAGGAACTGCCTCCTTTTGAACTACTGTCAAGGCAAAATTGCTTTAGTTTCTAATTTTGATGATATTAGCAAATACATGTAATGGGAAATAAAATTAATCAGTTTGTGCTTGTGAAATTGCCTCCTGTTTACCTCAGCCTTGTAGCGATTTTTCCCCCCTCCTACAGGGGTTATTTTAATTAACAGCGTGAATTTTTGGTAGTTTAATTTATTTTATGATTGTGTAAAAATACTCCTTTGTAAGGGTTTATGTATAACTAGCCAGCTAATTAGCAGTAATATTTTAACAACAGCTGTAGAAGCAGGGAGTCCCATGAAACATAGCTTCTCCCTTCAGACCGCAGGATATTTATTGGTGTCTTTCCTTATCAGCTCAGGCTGAAGGCAACAAAAGAGGGGGGGGTGTGAGCATCAGATAATTAAAAGAGAAGTGAGCTTTCAAGTCCTCCTCTCTCCTGACACACAGAACTTCCTAAGGACTTCTGTGTCTCTAAGCCTGTGATTTAAGACTCCTTCTCCTCGGCTTCTAGTTCTTCTGAAGTCTATTCTATCTTCCTGTGGACCTCAGCATAAGACATACCTTTCTGGAAAATTACCGGGAGGCTTTTAACGGCATTAACGTGAACTAATAAGAGTCACCAGCCTTTGGACTCCACTTTCCATTGATGCAAAGCAGTTTAACAGAGAGTGACGTTCACCTTCCATTCGTTGAACTTACTGGGATTCAAGTATAAAACTGGGGAGAGGGGGGTGCAGGGGATGAGGGAGAGAGTCTGGGGAGATGATGCAGAGAAACGAAGACATTGAGAGTCAGAGGGAGAAAAAACAAGACAGACAGACAACCTTTCCCTAAACATCTTACCCTCAGACCCTCAATCTGCTCCTTTCCACTCCTCCATCGTCAACCAGCACCTCTTTTGCTGCTTTGGGTTCGGGTTAGAGGACGGGGCACAGGAGCTGCGAGAAGGCTGCACGTGGAGAGGATGGTGGAAACGGAGAGGTAGTAAGGGGCCAGCAGACTCAAGCATCCCCCTGGTGCCCCATTTCAGGGTGTGCAGCCAATGGCCTCCCTGAGGGAGAGTCCAGAGTTCAAAGAAAAGTGGTTTGGTTTTTTTGCACCACACTTTTCACTCCCAAAGGCAAGGCAGCTACTTACTATGGAGGCTGAATTCTGCCTGTAGAACGCTTTCCCCCTTACGTGTGTAGATTTTCTAACTCCGTCAGAAGAGGTCAGAAGAGGGTCATCCTTGGGGTTTCCCTGGTGGCGCAGTGGTTGAGAGTCCGCCTGCCGATGCAGGGGACACGGGTTCGTGCCCCGGTCCGGGAAGATCCCACATGCCGCGGAGCGGCTGCGCCCGTGAGCCATGGCTGCTGAGCCTGCGCGTCCGGACCCTGTGCTCCACAACGGGAGAGGCCACAGCAGGGAGAGGCCCGCGTACCGCAAAAAAAAAA
>RJWK010004829.1:0-49288 GCA_004363435.1 Platanista minor
AGGTGATTATTGATATGTATGTTCCTATTCCCATTTTCTTAATTGTTTTGAGTTTGTTATTGTAGGTCTTTTCCTTCTCTTGTGTTTCTTGCCTAGAGAAGTTCCTTTAGCATTTGTTGTAAAGCTGGTTTGGTGGTGCTGAACTCTCTCAGCTTTTGCTTGTCTGTAAAGGTTTTAATTTCTCCATCAAATCTGAATGTACCTTTTACTTATGAGGCAGGAGGAGTAAATGTCCATAATCTGTACCAGTTGGGAAATAGTAAACAGCATAAAATAATAAAATCAAGCCACAATCTTTACTCTTTGATTTTTCTCAAACTTAGACTTAATAAAAAATAAAATATAAATATTTATATTATTTTTAGATTAAATATATATTATTTACAGATACTTTCTACACTTATAAAATATAAATAAAAAATAAAATGTAAGACAGGGAAATACAATCGAAGAGGTCTGTATATCAAGTAGAAACCACAAACACTTTGACTATACTGTCATGAATATTTACCTTTTCGTGCAATATTTGAATATCTGGTATCTTGATCTGCTTTAATTTCTCCAGTGACAAGTTTTCTTTTGAGGTTAGTGTATCTAAGATGGTAAGTAAGTCATTCCTGTTTTTTTCAGAGTTATCTATGATGGAAGTAGTTTCATTAGTTTTCTCTTCAGCAGATAGAGCTCTGATAATACTTCTTGATGTTCTTTGAGGAATCTACAGCAACACAAATTGAGGTAAATTTTGTGAAAACAAATGAAATTATACATGGGTTATCAAGATAATCATCCCCCAATTTGACTAGACTGTCTTGGCCTCAGTGATCAATACAAAAATTCAACATCCTCTCCCTCGAATTTGCACTTAATAGGGAAGTAAAGAGTAAGGAATTTGTGCTCATTCCTAATCTAGAAGAAGGTGCCCACTGAAAGAACTGAAAATCTGTCAGCAGTCACCCAAGACAGGCAGAAGAAAGCAAAAGTGCGCCCATGCTGATTTTCTCAAACTTGCAGATGTCGCGTCATAGATATACATGTAATAGCTACAGAGCACTGAGGCTTAAGTTTGCAGACGTGGGTTTGAATGCTGGCTTCTCCCTTTACTGTCTGGGTACGGCCTTGAGCAAATCTGTTAAGTCTCTTAGATTGTGTTTCCTTATCTGTAAACTGATGATGATAATTGGTGGAGATTAAGTGAGATAATATAAAGACCCTCTGTGAAGTGTTCCCCAAATGTTAGGTATTAATTTTGACTACCCATATGAATCTGATATGATGAAACAGCGAAGTTCACCTCACTGTATAGAGCAGGAGTTGACAAAGTCATTCTACAAAAGGCCAGAGAATAAATGTTTTAGGCTTACCTGCCATCACATTGCTGTCACAACTACTCAACGCTGCCATTGTAGAATGACAGTAGCCACAGATACCACATAAATCAATAGGTGAGGTGGTGGTCTCCTAATGAAACTTCATTTACAAGAACAGGCTGTGGGTAGGATTTGCTGGCAGACTGTAGTTTGCTGACCTCTGATGTTGAGGCTGATGACAACAGCTAACGTGCTGAGCGCTTTCTCTACGCCCGTCCTTCCTATCAGTTCTCATCCTTGATCTCCACAAAACACTGTCAGGCGGTTAGCATGACCACCACCATTTTACCAGTGAGAAGGGAGGCTCTGATGATAGCATGATGTGAAGCCAGGATTTGAAGCCAGGCAGTTTGACTCTAGAGCCTGTTTCCATACTGTAATGAAAACACCAATTCCTGAAAGTAACGTGGGATGTTTTAATGTAAACGAGAGTATATTAGGGCTTTAAACTGTTTTAGAAACCAAAGGCCTCGGGTTCTGATCTTTACTCCTTATGTAGCCATAGTCCAGGCATGACAACCACACCTTATATTTTCAACATTCCTGGTTTTTACACGAACGGACTCACTATATCGTGATTTTCATTTATCACGAACAGCCTGCCCCCCCCCCCACACACACACACGTCACACACACACAGACGAACAAAAAGCCATGTTTCTATTGCTTGGAATAATTTTCTGCCTTGATTTATCTGGCAAATTTATCTTTATTCTGAGAGGCCTTTTCTAATAGACCCAGGAAGAACTCCATTCTCTCTACTCTGTTCCCGAAGCAGCTTGAAAATGTTCTGGTAAGAGTGTTTTCATTGTTTGGGGATTGTTTATATGCCTGTCTTTCCCCCACAAGACTGGGATGACTTAAGGGTGAGACTTACTGCCCATCTCTGCTGCTCAGCACAGTGTCAGACATCGAGTAAAAGCCCAGTAATTGCTGTTGGACTGCAAGTTTGAGAGAATCAGCATGGGGCGGTTTTGCTCTCTTCTACCTGGCCTGGGTGACTGCTGACGGATTTTCGGTTCTTTCAGTGGGCACCTTCTTCCAGATTAGGAATTGGAACAAATTCCTTACTCTTTATGTAGCATTTATTGAGCATGATCAATAGTGATTTCATCAAATTTAGGCCTTCCTTTAGGGTCATAATTACCATCTATTTTTTTCTCTTTCAGCTCAAGATCAGATGACAAACAGGACCATAGACATAGGATAAGGAAGAGCAGACAATATTTTTGCCTCGAGATAGGTTTCACATATATTTTCCCTTATACCGCTCAACTAGATGGGTTTGGTGTGAATAAGTTCAGTGCTGCCTCTCCTGGTACTAACAAGCTGTCTGTCCATTTCCAAACATAACAAGGATCTCACAGGAGATCAGCAGATGAGCTAATTCAAGTTTTGCTTTAGAGTTCCATTTCTCCTCCAAGTTGATTTTGGCTTTGGCATAATTCCCGTTCATTTTTAAGAATTATGCAATAGGAATTACAGGCTTCTAGTATGTTACATGTCTCCAAATTCCTACAAAGTTCTTATGAGAAATTGTTTAGGTCCCTTTTGCCTCATATTCCTTTGCATTTATGGTTGCTGGAAATGGAGTGGCTTATACTCAGGAAGGCATAGAAACATGCCTCTCTCGTTTCCTTATGGCCATAATAGAATTTCCAAGCTGCTGATTAAACGAGATCCCAGCATGGTTTGGCATCACAATACTTTGGGTTTCAGTATTTGTTTAGTATCGCAGATTGTTAGAGTTATTTTGGGCAAATGCTATCCGGCTCTGCAATGTTTTAAAAAGTTGAAATATTCATGCACAGATAATACCTTTAATGGGTATGTTGTCATGTTCTAAAGCGCTCAGGTGCTGTGGCAATAAGCACAGGGAGATTCACTAATGGAATGCACTATGGATTGTATCAACTCCTGTCCAGAAACAGACAGTTGAGGTGCATTTTCTCTCTTACCCATGATGCTTGCATTATGGGCAAGGGAGTGCAAATCAATTTCTTCTTGAAGATCTTCAAGTAAGAGGTTTACTTTATTCCTCGCTCTTCTTGTTTCCTTCAGATCTTGAAATTCAGACACTGTTTTCCTCTGCTCACTTAGTTGCATGATTTCTTTCCTATAGGAGAAAATGAGAGTAAATGTAGCTAAGCTTATACTACATTCGACAGATTGGTGAAAAAAAAACACGCAAAGAAATTGCCCTCGGACTTCCCTTGGTGGCGCAATGGTTAAGAATCCGCCTGCCAACGCAGGGGACACTGGTTCGAAGCGGAATTAACAAGAAAGAGATAAGCCACAAACAGAATCATAAACTGTCAAATGAAAATTTGGGGGGAAAAAAATCCATCCTAAGTATGAGGATACCTAATAATGAGGGCAATCTTTTTTTTATTATTATTTAATTGTATTTATTTATTTATTTTTATTTTTATTTTGGCTGGGTTGGGTCTTTGTTGCTGCGTGCGGGCTTTCTCTAGTTGTGGCGAGCGGTGGCTACTCTTTGGTGCGGTGCGGGGGCTTCTCATTGCGGTGGCTTCTCTTGTTGCGGAGTACAGGCTCTAGGCGTGAGGGCTTCAGTAGTTGTGGCACGTGGGCTCAGTAGTTGTGGCGCACGGACTCAGTAGTCGTGGCGCGTGGGCTTAGTTGCTCCACGGCACGTGTGATCTTCCCGGACCAGGGCTTGAACACGTGTCCCCTGCATTGGCAGGTAGATTCTTAACCACTGCGCCACCAGGGAAGCCCTGACAGGCAGATTCTTAACGACTGCACCACCAGGGAAGTCCCTACGCTTGTGTTTTATGTAACATAAAACTCTGCAGCTTCAACTATTCTTTAGTCCAGCAGCTTTTCTGGGGGGAGGAGGGATGTTTTTCTATAGAACTATAATCTTTCTGGTTTCTTAGTAGACTGTGTCCTCCTAGAGGGGTGGAAACTATACCCAGCTCATCCTCATTTTGTCCAGAGCACGTCAGTAAACTTTTTCTTTAAAGGGCCAGAGAGTAAATATTTTAGGCCTTGGGGGCACCATAGTGGCCCTGTCGCAATCGCTCAACTCTGTCATCGTAGAGAGAAAGCAGCCACAGAGGATGTAAATAATGGGCATGGCTGTGTTCCAATAGAACTTTATTCACAAAAATATGTGATGGGTCGGATACTGCTTGTGGGCTATGGTTTCCTGATTCCTGGTCCAGAGCAACCAACATAATCTCTAGAAATATTTGATGAATGAAAAGAAGGACTCAATAATATATAATAAAAATGATACTGCATTTTTGAAAGAATTACTGTACTCATTATATGACTTCACAGTAATGTGTGGGCTTATAAACAACTGAAGAATTTGGGAACATTTAGCAAATTTCCCTGAGAGCGTGGTCAAAAAAAAACTTTGTATTAGAAACTTCCCCGCTTCCAATTTTGTCTTTCAGCTCTGCTGGGTTTGGGTTTCTCAGTTAACCTCACGGTTGCCTTTTTGTTATAATCAATGACATCTCGCAAAATCATGTCTTTCTAACTAGGTAAGAAAGAGACAACGATGATTCCCAACCTGGTTATTAATGGAACAATGATCATTTCCCTAACATCAACAAAGGTTCATCTCTAAGTTGAAGGCTGCTAAAGCTCACAGGACTTAAGGTAAATCAGGAACTTGGCGATCTATTACTTGCACACAAACCTTACCGAACAGAGTCATGGTAATCCTTGACTTTTAAGAATTCCCCAGATGAGAAAACAGGATGTCTCCAAATCCTTTCTATTTCAGACATGTTCTCTCTGACGCCTTTGAAGTCGGCCTCACAGACAGGCAGGGTCTCTCTTTTATCCTCCATGTTAGCAGCCAGCCTAATTAACCCTTGCACCGCTTTGGAGAGGGAAGAAATTGTGTGGTCCCATTGATCAAAGCACAAGTGACACCGAAGACAAGCAGGGAATTCCTGGTCGTGACCCTGGGCGCAGCGATCACATCGTCGGCCGGTAACACCCTCTCGGCAGTGACACGTGCCCGTGTCCTGGTCACAGATGTGCTTCTGGGAATCTTTCCTGTTGCAGTCACATGCTGAAAAGGATGGGTGAAGGAGCGGAGAATGTCAGCCACCTGGCCTTTGGCTCATGACCAGCTCAAGAATAAAGTCCTCCCCTCTCCCCTGAGAATCTTCCCAACTCCCATTTCTAAGGTGAATGTTAAAAAGCAGGATGATTTCAGAGATCTGTGCAATGGCCATTAAAACAGAGCATACCTCGTTTCATTCCACTGACCAGTCAGCTCTTGTTTTTTTTTTTTTTTTTTCTAGTACGCGGGCCTCTCACTGTTGTGGCCTCTCCCATTGCGGAGCACAGGCTCCGGACATGCAGGCTCAGCGGCCATGGCTCACGGGCCCAGCTGCTCCGCGGCATGTGGGATCTTCCCAGACCGGGGCACGAACCCGCGTCCCCTGCCTCGGCAGGCGGACTCTCAACCACTGTGCCACCAGGGAAGCCCAGCTCTTGGTTTTTTTGTTTTTTGTTTTTGGACACTCCACTGTGGCTTGTGGGATTAGTTCCCCGACCAGGGATCAAACCCATCCCCCCTGCAGTGGAAGCGTGGGGTCCTAACCACTGGACCGCCAGGGAATTCCCAGCTCTTGTTTTTCATATGGACATTATTAGGTGTCACTTTCACTGCAAGTGTGAGTTGTTCCCATCTGGTTTCTTTACCTATGTGAGTGAAGAATATGGATCTAATGGATGACACACTTGTGATGGCTGCTACTGCCCCCAGCCCCCCAGGGTGGTTCAGGCGTGTCACAGACTCTCTAAGAAGGCCCATGATCACACTTTTTCTTAGTGAAACCCAGCCTGGGTGTGCTGTCTTCCATTACATAAGGAAAACTGTTCTGTTATCAAAAAAGGGGTGGGTGGGCAGATCGCTCTTTGGTATTTACCCAAAGGAGTTCAAAACATGCCCACATAAAAACCTGCACACGGGTGTTTTTAGCGATTTTATTCATAATTGCCAACTTAGAAGTAACCAAGATGTCTATCAGTAGGTGAATGGATAAAGAAACCATGGTATATCCAGACAACTGAATATTATTCAGCACTAAAAAGAAATGAGTGTTGAGCCATAAAAAGACATGGAGGAATCTTAAATGCTTACTACTAAGTGAAAGACGCTAATCTGAAAAGGCTACATGTTGCATGATTCCTTTCACATTCTGAAAAGGCATAACTATGGAGACAGTAAAAATATCAGTTGTTGCCAGGGGTTGGGTGGTGGGTAAGGATGAATAGGCAGAGCACAGAGGATTTTTAGAGCAATGGAAATACTCTGTATGATACTATAATTATGGATATATGTCATTATTCATTTGTCTAAACCCATAGAATGGACAACACCAAGTGTCAACCCTAATGTAATATGAACTTTGGTGATTATGATCTATCAATATAGGTTCATGAATTGTAACAAGTGTACCACTCTTCTGGGGATGTTGATAATGGGGGAGGCCATGGTGGGGCCTGAGGGTATATGGGAAATCTCTGTAACTTCCTCTCAATTTTGCTGTGAACCTAAAATTGCTCTTAAAAAAAGTCTTTTAAAAAATAGAGAACATTAAATTCATTTTGTCTTAACTAAAAAAAAAAAAAGTCCTGATACTACATGCACTTCAAATGAATAGATTTTTTTTTTTTTTTTTTGCGGTACGCGGGCCTCTCACTGTTGCAGCCTCCCCCGTTGCGGAGCACAGGCTCCGGACGCGCAGGCTCAGCGGCCATGGCTCTCGGGCCCAGCCGCTCCGCGGCGTGTGGGATCTTCCGGGACCGGGGCACGAACCCGTGTTCCCTGCATCGGCAGGCGGACTCTCAACCACTGTGCCACCAGGGAAGGGGAGCCCTGAATAGGTTTTTGATTAAGCCTGAGGATGGAGGATAGGGAGAGCTATTGAAGTTACAGCAATTTCCAAAAGGTCAGGGAATCACTAACCTATGCCATTGGCTTGACTACAAGGAAGAAGTGATTTAAAAATGCATTTGGCCAGCTTGAGTGAAAATAATGCCAATTAGAAATAAAAACTGATTAACACACTAGGCTCCTCCAATAGACATCACCTGTCTGGCACATTCCCTTTGGTCCAAAGGCCTCTGCAGAAACCCCTGGGGGAGCCCTGTGCGCTTCACCAGCTGGAGGCCAAGGCTCCCCCTTATTACCTGCTCCTCCCCAGGAGCACTAGTGGGATCTGTGGCCTGAGTGGACTGTTTGCAGTTTCCTCTGTGAAAGATGAAAACATTTTTATAAAGTAAGTTATTAAAATACTAGAGGGGCATAGGAATAGAGGCTCTCTAAGACAGTTTGTCTAAGAGCCAATATTTCTCCCTGGTTTTTAAAGTAGCAATTCCATTTGGAAAATTTAGTATTTGAATGGGGCAAAAAACCAAAGGCATTTTTTTTTAAGCCACAAAAGCACATTTATAAAGGAATGGAGAGGAGGAAAGAGTTACCATATGTGGCTACATTGAGGTGACCACAGTCACAAATCCATCACATCTGATATTTCTTTGGATTGACTTCTTTTGGAAACCGATTTCAAACAGAGATTCAAAGATCCCTCCTCCTAGAACCAACCCAGATTCTAAATCTGCACTGTCCGATATGGTAGCAACTAACCACATGTGCTATTTAAACGTAAATGGATTAACTGAAATAAACAATTGTTTTGCTCACATGCACTAGCCACATTGCAAGTGCTCAGTGCCTACATATGGCTGGTGCCCCCCCCCGAACTGGACAGTGCAGATGTAGAATGTTTCCATCTCTGCAGAAAGTATCGAACAGCCCTCCTCTAAATCCTGTAACTATTGATGAGGCATGGAATGAAAGACACTAGGAACACAAACTCCATAGGTTGGGGGCCTCGCCTTATTTGTTCACTACCTAGAGCACCCAGTAGACACTCTGTGAATATTTTTAAATAAATAAGTGAATCTGTGATGGACCCCAAGTTATGAGAGCCACATTGAAAAAACATCCACTCTGCTGACTTCCTATGATCCATCTCCCAGCCTGTACCTTAATCCAAAGTAGCTATTTTTGTCAGCATGTTTCCAAATAGCAGAAAATTGGCTACAAGTTATGATCTCAGAAATCTGTTCCATTTTCATGACTTTGAGGAATTTCAATATAGGCTAACATTCAATATAGCGTAAAGTTTTAATATAAGAGAAAAAAATTTTATAGGGCTAAAATATTTCTTTTCAAAACTAGGATTAAGGTTTGTGGATTTTCAAATATAAGACATGACACCATAGAACTCCTAGAAAAGAACATAGGCAAAACATCCTCTGACATAAATCATACCAACGTTTTCTTAGGTCATTCTCCCAAGGCAATAGAAATAAAAGCAAAAATAAATGAATGGGACCTAATCAAACTTACAAGCTTTTGCACAGCAAAGGAAACCATAAAAAAAATGAAAAGACAACCTACAGACTGGGAGAAAATATCTGCAAATGATTTGACGGACAAGGGCTTCATTTCCAAAATATACAAACATCTCATACAACTCAATAACAAAAAAACAAACAATCCAATTAAAAAACGGGCATATATATATACAATACCAAATGTAAAAGAGATAGCTAGTGGGAAGTAGCCACATAGCACAGGGAGATCAGTTTGGTGCATTGTGACCACCTAAAGGGGTGGGATAGGGAGGGTGAGAGAGAGACGCAAGAGGGAGGATATATGGGGATATATGTATATGTATAGCTGATTAACTTTGTTATACAGCAGAAACTAACACACCACTGTAAAGCAATTATACTCCAATAAAGATGTTAAAATATATATATATATATATATATATATATATATTAGGATTGGGAAAAAAATAAAGAAAATGCATAGATTTTTACGCATTTCTTGGAGCATTTTCATCAAATAAATTCTTGTGAAAGAAAAAAAAAAATGGGCAGAAGACTTAAATGGACATTTCTCCAAAGAAGACATACAGATGGCCAACAGGCACATGAAAAGATGCTCAACATCGCTAATTATTAGAGAAACACAAATCAAAACTACAGTGAGGTACCACCTCACACCAGTCAGAATGGCCATCATTAAAAAGTCTACAAATAACAAATGCTGGAGAGGGTGCGGAAAAAAGGGAACCCTCCTACACTGTTGGTGGGAATGTAAGTTGGTGCAGCCACTGTGGAAAACAGTACGGAGGTTCCTCAAAAAACTGAAAGTAGAGTTGCCATATGATCCAGCAACCCCACTCCTGGGCATATATCCAGACAAAACTATAATTCAAAAAAGAGGGAACTTCCCTGGCAGTCCAGTGGTTAAGACTTTGCCTTCCAATGCAGGGGTGTGGGTTCGATCCCTGATCAGGGAGCTAAAATCCCACATGCCTCGGGGCCAAAAAATCCAAAACATAAAGCAGAAGCAATATTGTAACAAATTCAATAAAGGCTTTAAAAATGGTCCACATCAAAAAAATCTTTAAAAACAAAAAACAAAAAAACACAAAGATACACGCACCCTTATGTTCACAGCAGCACCATTCACGATAGCCAAGACACTGAAACAGCCAAAGTGTCCATCGACAGGTGAATGGATAAGCAAGATGTAGTGTATATATACAATGGAACACTACCCAGCCATAAAAGAGAATGAAATAATGCCATCTGCAGCAAAATGGGTGGACCTAGAGATTATCATACTATGCAAAGTAAGTCAGAAAGACAAATACCATTTGATATCACTTACATGTGGAATCTAAAATATGACACAAATGAACTTATCTACAAAACAGACTCACAGACATAGAGAACAGACTTGTGGTTGCCGAGGGGTGGGTGAGAAGGACGGACTGGGAGTTTGGGATTAGCAGATGCAGACTATTATATATAGGATGGATAAACAAGGTCCTACCGTAGAGCAACAGGGAACTACATTCAATATCCTGTAACAGATCATAATGGAAAAGAAAAAAAAAAAAACCTAATTGTTAAAGAAAAAAACTAATTGGTTACACAGTTTTCATTTTATTGATATTTTGTGGAAAATTTATTTTAAAGTTTGTGATTTTTCGACCAGATAAAGGAATTTAAAACTCGGTTGGTTCATAGCAAGCCCGTGGTAGGACCGGGCTGACTGTACTCACGTTTTCAGAATTACCAATACTCACGAATGCATCGCCCCAGGGGATCCCCATAATAATTTTCCTCACACTCACTGCAGCGTTTCCCATCATAGCCTAATCTACACGGGCACTGGCCTGTAAACTGTGAGAACAGTCATGGGTGAGAAATTGACAAGCTCTATGATCTAAAAAAATCATGCATTTTAATACAAAACAGTTTTCCCTCCAGTGATTTAGAACATACAGCTGTGCAAAGGCAGAGGCAGGAGGATTCCCGCAGCCAGCAACCACCCCCGACAGCACCAAGGATCAGAAGTTAATGTTTTTTTGGCTGAGGGCTCTTGAATATACCGCCGGCTTCCAGCTGTTCAGGGACAGGTGGCCCCAAATCAGGAAACAGCCACAGATGCAAATGAAAAGGAAACACATAATGGGAAATGGGCCACATTCACCCCCAGATTCTGGGAGTTCTCCCCTAACAGAGGCAGACCCAAGACCTGGACTTAACCTCCATCAATTAATTTGGCAAATAATGTTTTCCATTATGGAATGTAAATTGGAGTTTCTCTGAACTGGGCTAATGTTCTTCTCCACAAAACATTTTTTGTAAATGAAGCTTAATCATTCATTCAGTGACAGTTATTTAACTGTGTTTTGGGGAGAGGGCCAAACTTTCCTGCATCCTCCCAACTGGACTTTTTTTTTTTTTTTTTTTGGCTGCATTGCTTGTGGGATCTTAGTTCCCCAACCAGGGAGGGAACGAACCCATGCCCCCTGCAGTGTGGAAGTGCGGAGTCCTAACCACTGGATTACCAGGTAATTCCCCCAACTGGACTCTTGGCCAGCTTTTCTGAACACCAGGGAGACTGGAAAATTAACAGGAGAAAAATATAAAATCAAATCACTATTGTTGTGGTCCTAGGTTATACCTGACCAAAGCTGCTTACCCAACAACAACTACAGAAGTAGTTGGATTCACAAAGTGACTGGGTCTACTAAGCTTCTACCCATTTTTGGAGTAACCACTGGCTTCTACTCAAGTATAAGGAGTTATGGGAGCTTGCTGCCATATTGTCTTTGTTGGGCAATGCTGTCTTACGTTGATGCAGAATCTGCTCCTTGTAACTTGTTCCCATTGTTCTGAGTCCAGTATAGGGAAATTGCACAAAACAGGCAGCCTCCCTCTTCCCACTTACAGTCCCATCTCCCAACTAGAGGTGGCCATCCTCAACTTGCATATGCTTCGTTTCTTTAAGCCAACCACCCCTAAGACTTCATCACAAAATACCATGGTTCTATCCATCATCCTTGTTGTCTTCCTTTGGACACATACTACTAGTTTGTCAATACAGTGTTTAAAATGTGATACTCAGAAATGAGAACAATGTTCCTGGAAGCCATCTGGCCACATAGAAGACAGTGGGACAACGGCCACCCTGGAGCTGGGCACGGCACACCCATTCCCCTCTTTGGCAGCCCAGCCACACCACCGGCTCACTTGAAGCATGCAACCAAAATCCCCCAGATGTTTTTCTCACAAGCCAGCGCCAACTTATTACTCCCACCCTGTACTTATGCAATGGATTTAAAAAACCCAATTGCAAAACTTTGTTTTTAACCCATTGACATGTCATCTTCTTGTTGCCAGCCAAAAAGACAGGCTGTTAAAATATCTTGTCTCTTGTTTTGTCTTGATCACATTAACTTATAACTTTATAATATCTGAAAATTTGATAAACATGTTTCCCCAACTCCATCTAAACTGTTGATGAAAATATTGGACAGCACATTTGGATCTCTCTGTGAGAATGCACTAGGGACCACCTACTGGCTGACATACAGACATTTATCAGTAGTTGTTTAAACAGCTGGAAATCTAAATGTCCACATGTCTCTTCTATACTCCAGTGAAAGTGTTTCCTGATTGTAAAGAGCAAACTTCCCCAAGGAATCCCCTATGGACTAGATGACCCCAAATACCCTTGTCATAAGGGGGTCTTTGGTTAAACCAACACCATTTGCTTTTCAGCTTTGTAGATTTCCCTTAGCCTCCATGACTGAACTGTTGTCTCTGTCAAGTCCTGCTACAAATATGCTTCCCCAAAGGTCTAAGAAGTATGCCAGACAGTGACGTCATGAGCATTAGGAGTTCCTCATGAATTAGGAAGCCATGCAGTGTGCAGAGATCTACCAATTTGTTCCATGGCTGGTGGCTGCAGGTGTGAGGAGTTAAGAGGAGCATAGAAAATAGGCATGGTCCTCTACTGCCCAGATCTTGGTTTCTAATACCATTCTCCAATAAAAGGACCCAGCCCTCCTTAAAGAAATGGCTGATTCTAGGATGGGGCAGGAAATACACAAGATGAGCTTAGAGCATCTTGCAGTGCAGAAAGTAAGGAAGTACTTAAAAACAAACAAACAAACAATAATATGTCAAATGCATACAGAAGCCAACTGAAAGAGCTCCCCCTGACCAAAGCTGGAAAAACTTGAATAACAAAATTAAGTAGTGCTGGATTATAACTCAAAACATAGGACAAATATCCTGAGTCCACTGATATTAAAAAATGACTGAGGGACTTCCCTGGTGGCACAGTGGTTATTAAAAAATGATTGAGGGACTTGCCTGGTGGCGCAGTGGTTAAGAATCTGCCTGCCAATGCAGGGGACATGCGTTCAATCCCTGGTCCAGGAAGATCCCACGTGCTGTGGAGCAACTAAGCCCATGTGCCACAACTACGGAACCTGCGCTCTAGAGCCCGCGAGCCACAACTACTGAGCCCCCGCGCCACAACTACCGAAGCCCGCACGCCTAGAGCCCGAGCTCCACAGCAAGAGAAGCCCACGCACCACAAAGAAGAGTGGCCACCACTCACCGCAAATAGAGAAAGCCCACACGCAGCAATGAAGACCCGAAGTAGCCAAAAATAAATGAGTTTATTTTAAAAACTGATTGAAAAAATGAAGAAATGGGGGACAACAGGCAAAACTCCAGTGCAGAAGAATTCCAAATAATTTATGGAGATACTCTTCCCTCAAAGAGACAGAGCATAACTGTCCATTCCTTAAGTGTGGACTGTCTTTAGTGACTTCCCCCCAAGGAGTACAGTATAGAAAGGAGAAGGGTTGCTTTACAGTAGAGAAATGACACACACTGCTTCAGCCAGGTGATCAAGATTCAGGTCAACAGTGATCAGTCGTGTAAATAGTATGTACCCTTGACGTGATGTGATGAGAATAGTGCTTCACCTCTATGGTGGTCTTCTCAAAACCCACGATCCAAGTCTCATCATGAGGAAAACATCAGATAAATTTGAATTGAGGGACATTTTACAAAATACTCCTCAAAACTGTTAAGGTCATCAAAAATAAGGAAAGTCTAAGAAACTGTCACAACCAAGAGGAACTTGAGGAAACATGATGACTAAATGTAATGTGGCCTACTGGATGAGGTCTTGGAACAGAAAAAGGATATTAGGTTAAAAAAAACTAAGGACAGGGCCTTCCCTGGTGGCGCAGTGGTTGAGAGTCCGCCTGCCGATGCAGCGTACACGGGTTCGTGCCCCGGTCCGGGAAGATCCAACATGCCGCGGAGCGGCTGGGTCCGTGAGCCATGGCCGCTGAGCCTGCGTGTCCGGAGCCTGTGCTCCGCAACGGGAGAGACCACAACAGTGAGAGGCCCGCGTACCGCAAAAAAAACAAACAAAAAAACTAAGGACATCTGAATAAATTATGGACATTAGTTAATGATAATGTATCAACACTGGTTCATTAAGGACAAATGTTCCACACTAATGTAAACATGAATAACAGAGGAAACTGGGTGTGGGGTACCTCTTCTCTATGTTCACAACTTTTCTGTAAACCTAAGTCTATTCTAATATAAACATTTATGAAGGGAAAAAAGGCCATTGTGAATGGGGAGGGTGGGAGGGAGGGAGACGCAAGAGGGAGGAGATATGGGAACATATGTATGTGTATAATTGATTCACTTTGTTGTAAAGCAGAAACACACCATTGTAAAGCAATTATACTCCAATAAAGATGTTAAAAAAAAAAAAAAAGAAAAAAGGCCATTGTGGGCATGTGTGGGGGTATATGGGTTGGAGCAGGGAGGGTTGGAGAGAGAAAGAAAAAGAGAACGGAAAACACATTCAACATATAAGAACTACCTTCAAAAGTTTACTTGTACAAAATCTGGCCTTTGAATAAGTTGAACAGTGGAGCTGAAATTGGAGGTGAGCCATACTTATTAGTCAGGAAGATTCCAGCTTCTGAAATGAGCGTTTTTGGATTCCAATTAAACCCTAATCCCTGTATTGTGGATTGGACTCTAAAATTTCTTGTCGTTGCTTTACCTTTCTTCCTCCATCTCTACTAATGTAAAAGTGTTTCAAAGAATACATTTATCAAGCCAAAAAAGCCTAATCATGACATAGTTTTCTCCATAATGTTAATATTCTTTTTAAAAAAATGTCATGCTCATTGTTTTATTGACTGAAAATCACATGTGCAGTTAAGTAGTGTTAACTGTATATTAAACAATAAGGATTTGCTCCTAGGCTGCATTCTTTAGAAACAATTGCTGCTGGTCTGGTAACTATAGGATAAAAAAGACAAATTAAATAAGAAGACATCTTATTTAACCATATGTAAATCAATTGGTGAGCTGCAGGGAATAACAGCTTGATTTTTTTAAATGGAATTATGGATTCTGAAGGAACCCGTTAACTTTCATTCTGATTCATAATCAACTCTGATTAATGATGGATTTCTCGGGGCTTGCCTATATATGTATATGCTTATACATATGAAACAGTGAAAGAGAGGGTGGTCTGTGTTTCATTCCTTGATAAATGCAGACTCTATCCCCATGTAAGTCCAATCCTATCTAAAAACACTGATTAACAGCAGTATGTAAAGAAAACATTCTTTACATATTTAGAAAGCATGTCTCCCCATCACATCTCACTTTGACATCACAGGAAACTGAAAGTCTCTTGCCTGGTCAGTGTCTACTGAGTGAGGTCCAGGGGTCACACTCGCATGGCTGACATCCTCTGTCAGGGATGACATTCCAGCATCCATCAGCACAATGGTCACAGGCCCGGCCTGTGACGTTGGGCATACAAGGGCATGTGCCAGTGTCAGGGTCACAGAGGCAAGCTCCTCCACCAGGGGGATACTCAGAGGGACTCATGCCGGAAGGATGACAGGAACACCCTGGGAGCACAGAGCCGTTGTTGGGGGGTAAATCCGCGATAACGCTGGCATCAACAACCCCTGCAAACAACTTTCTAGAGTGGAGGCATCGTTTCTTTAAAAGGCTCAAGGAAGAAACATCTTACAAGAGAACAGAATTTATCAAGGAATCTAAGTAGGTTGAACCCATTCAACTGGTTCTGATCTCCCCAAAATGCTATTTCCTATGGTTCTACCTACTACTACATTGCAAGAGCTCACAATTAGGATATATGAAAGTCTCACTTTTTCATCACGCCACTCACCAAAGTTCCACTTATGTCAACAATCCAGAAACAAATTGACTTGGGTGAACTGAAATAATTCAAATATCTCCTAAAAATGAGAAGTATATTCCTCCTCTTTCTTTACCATAGAATTAAACCCTTGTCCTCACCTACATCAGTGATTCTCCTATTTATACAATAAAGTCACTTGATGAGCCGGTTACAAGGCAGATTCCTGGGCCCGGCTCCCAGAGATTCAATTCTGTGGGTCTGAGGCACAGCCCAGGAATCTGCATATTGATACCACACACACGCCCCCCCCACCCCCATCCCCAGGCGGCTCCGGTACAGTGCACGGTAGTCCACACTCTGAGAAACAATGCTCCGAATCCACTAAGACACGTGTTGAAGAAAACAGTCACAAAAGGCAAACTAATAACACCAGTGAGTACTCTGCAGCTGCATGTGCACTGCACCTGTTTCTGCTGCCGAGTTCAGGACATCAGCCCATCACCCCATGGGCACTGGCACGACTGACCTAACTGAAATAAGTACGGGAGTTGCCACCACACAGTTACGAGCTGCCACATCCTGCCCCCCCCTCCGCCCCCCCCCTCCCAGGGAGCTTTGCAGACTTCCTCCTACAGGTCTGATTGAGGGCCAAAGTAACCTGGCCTGCGGAGCTGGCAGCTGGGGCCTTGAGTGTTGTGCAGTCACCCCCGTGACTGGGCTGCAGGACTCTGGATCGGTTATATCAATGTGCTGTTGCAGGCACAAGGTCGGCAGGGTACTCCCAAAATTCTTTTTTTTTTTCATCTTTATTGGAGTATAATAATTGCTTTACAATGGTGTGTTAGTTTCTGCTTTATAACAAAGTGAATCAGTTATACATATACATATGCTCCCATATCTCCTCCCTCTTGCGTCTCCCTCCCTCCCACCCTCCTTATCCCACCCATCCAGGTGGTCACAAAGCCCCGAGCTGATCTCCCTGTGCTATGCGGCTGCTTCCCACTAGCTATCTATTTTAAGTTTGGTAGTGTATATATGTCCATGCCACTCTCTCACTTTGTCACAGCTTACCCCTCCCCCTCCCCATATCCTCAAGTCCATTCTCTAGTAGGTCTGTGTCTTTATTCCCATCTTGCCCCTAGGTTTTTCACATTTCTTTTTTTCTTAGATTCCATATATATGTGTTAGCATACAGTATTTGTCTTTCTCTTTCTGACTTACTTCACTCTGTATGACAGACTCTAGGTCCATCCACCTCACTACAAATAACTTCATTTCGTTTCTTTTTATGGCTGAGTAATATTCCATTGTATATATGTGCCACATCTTTATCCATTCATCCAATGATGGAATTCTTGGATTTCCATAGAAACCAGCAGAGCATTCTCCACACTGCACACCAGAAAGAAGGGGAGAGGAAAAGGGAATGAGATGAGGGGTGTGTGTGTGTGTGTGTGTGTGTGTGTGTGTGTGTGCGTGCATGCTTGGGGAGGGTTATGGAGAGTGATGTGGATAACTGGACTCCTCTGGGGATAATGAGAGGTCACACATTTGGGATGAATAAGGAAAAGTGTTCTAAATTAAAACAAAACATTCATTTAAATTTATTATCCATTCAGAGAATAAAAAGATTATTTGGATTTTAAAAGTCCTTGGTGAAGAATGGACTCTTTCTTAAAAAACTACAGACTTGTGAGTGCAGGATTCCTGGGTCATCATATAACCAGGATCACCTAAAAATGCCTCCAGACCCAAAGCTAATCTCAGCCCCTGTTTTCCGAGGCGGGGGGTGCACCCCAACCCTCATCTGGTCCTAGAGGTGAAAGAGCAGCAGCCTGAGATAATGTGCCTGGATGTGAAGAGGGGTGAGTAATTGTGTGGATGTGTGGGCCCTTAAGGGTGTTTTTGTACTAACCTTTATTAAGACAGCTTGAGGGTGTCTCCATTAAGGATGATGGAGAAACCATTCCCATCTCTCCTACACTCTACTCTTTCAATCACGGGGCAACTGCCATTGTTTAGGTGCCCAAATCATGGGTCCAACTTCCATGTTTTGGTTCATTGCATTTAGAAATGGTCTCGTAGCCCAACTGTGGTCCCAGTTCATAACAATTGACCAACCGAGCCAGAGTGCACATGGAGAAGAGGCTGTAGGAATTAACTAGAGACACGTGTAACCTTAGAGGTAACAAATAAGAAAAAAAAATGGCCATGTAATTTATCATGATGTTAATCATCATTGAAGAAAATAATAATGCCGTATTTTCTATCATGATTCAATCAAGTAGACTTTATAATTTTTTTCCTTGTTTGCACGACATGTTTACACTCATGCTTGAACTCTTCAAAATAAAATTTTTGATTGAGGGACAGACACAAATATTGAATTAATTTAGGCAGTATCTGTATAATGCCTGAACTGGTGCTTCAAAACATCTGGAAAAATCAGTTATGTCTGTGAAATACTAGTCAAATTGAAAACTTGGAATTATATAAAGAAAGCATTTGACTGATTAATTCTTCACTTTTAAATTATGTTATATGTTTATATATACATATATTATTTAACCACATATGTATCTTACTTAACGAGCCATTATTTTATTTTCAAAAATTCATTCGATTTGAACTCATTTGGTCAGTTTTCTAGAACATTATTTAAAAACAATTATAGCTCAGTGAAATGATTTTTTGTCATTGGTTTTGAATCATTCAAGTAAAGTAAAGTAGCAATTTACCAAATTGTGTCTTCTTACCATTAACCTATATCCTGTACCACTCATTTGTCCAAGGCAGATAAACTATGAACATGTTACCATGTTTTAGATAGCAATGTGGGATAAGAAAAAACCCTCCTGAACTATACTGCATACCTGCATAACCTTGAAGACAATTGCAGATTACATCTGAGCTCCAAGGATTCTGATAACAGGAATGGGCAAAATACTGTTCGCTTGAGGGAACATCTGGACACGGGCAAGGACGGCAGGAGTGTCCTGAAGAAGCATTTCCACAGTAACCATCGATGCATCTGTCAAGGCAATTTTTTACTACACCGTTACCAGGAAAAGCTCACATTAGCCAATGTGGATGTTCTATGCTTTAGGACAGTGCATTCAGTATTTTTAGAAGATGCTCATTTGCTCTGTAAAAGGGTTTTTTTTTGCTTCATATTGGAAGTTCCATGACTTAGCCATTAAACTCAATATAAAAGCACCTAATTTACATGCACATTTTAGGAATATAAAAAGCAAGGTGCCAGGCAAATGCCTGTTACTGATTTACTTAGACACGGCTTGGCTCATAACAAGATTTTGAAGGATGATAAACGGATGCTCTGTCTTCCTCGACCATAGTCATCACTCTACACTTAAATACTGTTGATTCTCTACTCAGCGGTCCTTCAGATAATGTTGTGAAATCAGAACAAAAGAACAAAATATAAGAGTGCATATGAATTCCATACCTTTCAAAGTTTCTCCCAGTTGTAAAACCTCCACAAGTGAAGCATGACAGTGAACCCGTTACAAAGGCACAGGCGGCAGTTAGGAAATCCAAAATAGCCCTCCAGACACCGATCACAATAGCAGCCAGCTACCTTTCCACGGCAGGGGCACCGTCCTGTTACTTGGTCACATACAGTGTTCTCTGAGCCTTGAGGGTGGCAGTGACATGGTGGATAAAGCAGAGAGAAGCCCTTTGGGGTCGGGGGTGGGGGAGCAGTGGTGTGCTGGTGACAGTTCTGATTTCACAATCTCTAATTTACCGTATCAACCCTATCAAGGTGAATAAACTGAGTCAATACAGTGCTTAGAATAGAGCCTGGCATGTACAGAGAACCAGGTAAAAATATTTGTTAAATAAGAACTCACTGATTCAATCAACAGAATGTTGTGGACAACTGGTTTTTCTGTTTTTGTTTTTGTTTTTGAGGTATAACTGACGTACGACATTGTATTAGTTTCAAGGGTACCACATGATGATTCAATATTTCTATATATTGCAAAATGGTCACCACTATAAGTCTAGTTAACATCCATCCTCATAGTTACAATTTTTTTCTTCTGATGAGAAATTTTAAGATCTATTCTCTTAGCGACTTCCAAATATACAATACAGTAGTATTAACTATAATTGCCATAGCTGTACATTACATCCCCATGACTTATTTATTCCGTAACTGGAAGTTTGTACCTTTTGACCTTTCACTCATTTCACTCACCCCCTCCCTTGCCGCTGGTAAACACCAGTCTATTGGTGTTCTATACCTATGGGCTTGTTTTTTTGTTCATTTTAGATTCCACATATAAGTGAGATTATCCAGTATTTGTCTTTCTCTTACTTATTCACTTAGCATACTGCACTCAAGGTTTATCCATGTTGTCGCAAATGGCAATATCCTTTTTTTTTTTTTTTTTTTTTTTTTTGCTGTACGCGGGCCTCTCACTGCTGTGGCCTCTCCCATTGCGGAGCACAGTCTCCGGACGCGCAGGCTCAGTGGCCATGGCTCACGGGCCCAGCCGCTCCGCGGAATGTGGGATCCTCCCGGACCGGGGCACGAACCTGCACCCCCTGCATCGGCAGGCGGACCCCCAACCACTGCGCCACCAGGGAAGCCCTATCCTCTTCATTTTTATGGCTGAATAGTATTCCACTGCATGTATATACCACATTTTCTGTAATCATTCATCTGTTGGTGGAACCTTAGATTGTTTCCATATCTTGGCTATTGTAAATAATGCTGCAATGAATATGACAGTGCAAATATCTTTTCGTGTTAGTGTTTTCATTTTCTTCGGATAAATACCCAGAAGCAAAATTGCTGGATCATATGGTAGTTCTTTTAAATTTTTTGACGAACCTCCGTACTGTTTTCCATAGTGGCTGCACCAATTTACATGCCCACCAACAGTGTAGGAGGGTCCCCTTTTCTCCACATCCCAATCTCATTGTTTTAGCCTTTCCAGCCACCAGGCTTATGCACCAGATGTTAAAGATGGGTTTACACAGCCAACTCCATGGTGTCCTCACATCCTCGCTGGACTACCACCTATCTGATACAAACTGAAAACTCCCTGAAGCATGGACCATGTTTTTTTTATCATCACTCATGTTTCCTAACAGAGCTCTGTACACAGTCAGTGCCCACTGAATGGAAGAATAAAGTATAGTGGAAAAACTTTCAGTATATTTTATCTACATAGACAAGACAATCTGAATAACGAAGCCAAATTCCTAATCCCTCCCCTTTTCAACTCCCCACATTGACTTTCCTGCCTTTAAAACTCCAAGGTTGAGAACACGTGTGTTTCCCCCATCTGGCTTTTGCTACATACAGTCACAGCCGTGATGCCCCAAACTGTAGCTTCCTGTTGAGCACGTGTCACAGCAGTGGCCGGTCACACGAGGCTTCCACTGGCCTTCCAGTCAGCTGCAGTTGGGTCCCACTGAGCCCTGGGGGTGACAGTTGCAGGCTGCAGGGAGCAAGACAAGTTAGAGGCAAAGGAAGTGACAGAGAAGCACTCCGTCCTATTAGTAGCTCTAGTTCATGTCTTTCTAATTTGTTACCTCTAATCTTTAACTCCCTCCTCTGTTAACTGGGGATAATATACGATATACCTCCTGGGATTATAAGGATTAAAGACAATCATGCCTGTGAAGTACTTAGAAGAGTGTTTGGCACCTGTAAGTGCTCAATAAACACTACTTAACAAACATCACTTAGCAGTGAACATTACTTAACAAGTTATTGAAAGGCTTAAAATAAATTGCTTCAATCATTAACTGTTCCAATGTAATTATTATTTCTTCAATTCCTGATGATCCGTGTTGGTGCTGGATTATACCTTTCATTTCCCTTGTTCCGTATCTTTCATGAAATTGCCGGCATCCCAGAAGCCAGAGCCCTGCATGGAGAAAGCATCTGTCTGGAACTTGGGAAGCCCAGATTCTCATGATGGCTGTCACGGTATAGCAGTGATTCTCAACTAGGGGGAGATTTTGCCCCCCCAGGGGACATATGACAAAGTTTGGGGACATTTTTGGATGTCACAACTGAGGGGAGGGTGCTACTGGTATCAGGTGGGCAGAGGGTAGGGTTGGTGCTAAACATCCTACCATGCACAGGCCAGCAAGCCCTCCCCAATGAACTGTTACCCAGCTCTAAATTTTAAAAGTGCTGAGGGTGAGAAACCCACTCTATAGCTTAGCGAAATGGGCAAGTTACCTAATGTTTTGGACCCAACAGTCTCATTTATTAAATGAAGGTTTAGGGATGAAAGAAGTTGTTTAAAGTTCATTCCAGGATTCCAAAGAAATATTTTAGGACCATTGTTCCAGGAATCTGGCATCCCCAAGCGACTGCCAGGCTCCTCTTTTATACACTTCTTGCACTGCGAGTTATGATTCCAACACATGGACAGACTGCTCTGTGTACCTAATCATCGGGCAGTTGGTATCTACACTGGCTGGTAGGAGTAGGTACTAAAATACATTAGATCATTTCACTCATGTTCCTAAAAGCCTTTGCACAGATAGTGGCGATTCGGTAGAGCCCGTTAAACAGATACTCAGGGACTTCCCTGGTGGCGCAGTGGTTAAGGATCCACCTGCCAATGCAGGGACTCGGGTTCGATCCTTGGTCCGGGAAGATCCCACATGCCGTGGAGCAACTAAGCCTGTGAGCCACAACTACTGAGCCCACGTGTTGCAACTACTGAAGCCCACACGCCCTAGAACCCATGCACCGCAACTGTTGAGCCTGCAAGCCACAACTACTGAAGCCCACAGGCCTAGAGCCCGTGCTCCGCAACAACTGAAGTCACCGCAATGAGAGACCCGCGCACCACAACTAGAGAAAACCCACACGCAGCAACGACGACCCAACACAGATAAATAAATAAATGCATACATACATGCATACTAAGGCAATTTCTATTTAAATAAAAAATACCAAACAGATATTTACCCACGGCCCCGTTGTGCAGCCTGGCAGACAAACTGGCTATAAGCCTTTCACATGCTCCAGTGAGCACCTGAGGTCCCACTGCCGAGGCAGTTTCAACACAGTTGTGCAGGTGATGTTCATCTAAATCCTGCTTGCTGCAGAAATCCTCCAATGAGTTGATTTGGGGGAATAAGACCAACCTTTCGAAATAATGAGAAAAGAAGATTTACGTTCAAAGCTGTCCCCTATTCAAGATTCCAGTTATTAAAAAAAAAAAAATTACATCTGTGAGAATCGTGGTTGAAAAGAGACTCAATTCCATCCTTTCAATTGCATACGACTGAAGATTTTAAGATTTTCAGTATATTTAAGAAATCTTTAAATATTTACACTTACTGACTTACGGCAAAGAAAATAAGGTTTTATCTTTTTATTACTATATTTTGTACTTGTTAATCAATTTGTCTTAGATTTGAAAGAGTTTTAACTAGGCTACTTGTGATAGATTAAGGAATTATGGCTTACACATAGCACAGGGAGATCAGCTCGGTGCTTTGTGACCCCCGAGAGGGGTGGGATAGGGAGCGTGGGAGGGAGGGAGATGCAAGAGGGAGGAGATATGGGGACATAGGTATATGTATAGCTGATTCACTTTGTTATAAAGCAGAAACTAACACACCATTGTAAAGCAATTATACTCCAATAAAGAAAGAAATTATGGCTTAGACGTTGCATTCTGAAGTATTACTGTGGAACTCTAAAACTCTCCTTTAGAAAGTTTTATCTTTTTCAATTACATATGAACAGGGCTGTTCTACATCAAACTACCTGCCTCTTGGAGATTCACAGTACAGATTAACATATTAAACCTCTGAGAAGTACTGCAAGAAAGACACTGTTGTTACTGAATTATAGTTGATTTACAATGTGTTAGCTTCAGGTGTACAGCCCAGTGATTCAGTTTCCATTCTGCTACCCCCCAAACTCTCAGCTCCGTGGTTCTCAATATGAGAGGTACCCACCCCCAGGGAGCATATTAGAAATTCCAAGGGGTGTTTTTGGTTGTCATGGCTACTAGGTGAGGTGTGTTACTGGCATTTAGTGGGTGGGGATCAGACATGCCCGACGTTCTCACAAGGAAAATCATCGCATGTCTCCGACAGCTTTTGAATATTTCACTGAGCATCCATGAAGGAGGATTCTCTGCTTATAATTATGAGTTGAAAATCTTACTCTGTGTTTTTAAAACACGTTAAACATGTTTACAACAGACCTGCTTGCATGGCTATCTCGTATGTAGTGAATCTACGTGTTTGAGCATCTCTGTACTTCAATATGGCTCCCGGCGTGTTCATGTCGGTGCACGTATGTATTGAAGTACATAATTATTTCTTCATAAATTACTTCCCTTTTATTGTGTTTGCACATAACATTGATATTATTTGGAAGTTATGTGTGCAGGTAGGCTCTAATGCCTGTGAATTTCATTGCAGGGTAGGAAAGAGGGTTACAAAGTATCAATATTTGTAATAAAAAGAGAAGTTTGGGGCCGCTAGACTTCTGAGATGGCCCACACTGTCTGTGGCGTGTGTTTCTCCCAGGGCCGCTGCTCTCACTTTCCAAGGTGACTCCATGCCCAGGGGCTGCTCTTGCCTTTTGAGAGGGACTGCCTCCTGTCTATGGAATGTGTACCTCTCTAAAGAAATCTACTTCTAACCAATCACTTTGTCTCGCACTACATTCTTTCCGCAAAGAGATATGAAGAACCTGAGCTTCAGCAAGTCCTGAGACCAGGCGTGTGATCTCAATTACAAGAGAGTGGGTTCAAGGGGGGAGGAAAAAAAAAAAATGGTTGTGTCAGATGACATTGAGAGCCACTGTCCGAGCCACACCAAATGACCTGTCACAGTTTCCAGTATCTGTCACACTGTGTTGTCATTTCTTGAGTAACTGCCTGCATCTCCCCTTTAGAGCATCAGCCTCGGCGGGGTAGGGAAAGTGTTGGTCTCGTTTACCCCGTGCCTGCCCAAGTGGTTAATTTACAGTAAATGCTTATTAAAAATTGTGAAGTAAAGAAGTATACATACATTCCTAGTATTGTATCTTTGATACTAAAATGACTCTGCATTCTCCAAACACAAACCAAGCAGGGTGACATCTAGAAGGAAGCCAGATGGGCTAGGCTTGGTGGTGAGGGTAGGCAATCAAGGACAAATTGTTTACAGTTCTTGGTCTCGGCCGGTTTAGAGTTGGCCATTCCTGGCACCAAGACGATAGAGCAGATGACAAGAGTCCCTGTCTATCAGCGATAGGATTTTGTAATGCCATGACTCACTTCTCCTAGAAACTTTTAATGGCTTTATGTTCACCAAGTGTCATCCCACCCATGGTTTAAAAGAAGAATGGCAGTTTTATGTTCTAGAACCCATAATTTATGTTTGACTCTCAGCACATTTTTATGGGCACACATATCGTGCCATCAGGGCGACTGGAAAAAAAAAAAACCCCAACCATCTCACTGTGCCTGCCAAACAAAAGATATTTGTGCAGAAGGTTGAACAAAGCTTTCCTCTGGTCTTCTTGGTAATGCATCTCAGTCTTAGATGCAAACGTTAATCTGGCTGCAGAGAAGAATGAATTTTGAAAGAGTCAATTCCAAACAATCGAGTATCTTCCCAAAGCAGCAAAACTGCTTCAGTCTAGAATCATAAAATGTGTAACGACTTTCTCCTACTGCCATCCTGGGTCAGGGACTCTAGGGGACACTGCATGTGCCCTGCCTGGATCTTCCCATCCACCAGCTGCTGTGGCACTGGCTGCTAAAAGCTCACAGCTGTCCCCTTCTCCAGAAAATTGGACCTAGCCACTGTGTCCAGGAGTGAGTGTGCTCTCTGGGGGAATGGAGAGCGGGGTAGGGAGCCTGTAGCTGATGATGACGTGGGCACACAAGGCCCCACCTCTTCGCCTCCAGGTGGAACCAACCCTGTGGTGCAATTCATGCTCCAGGGCCCCCTGGAGACCACATCCTTGCCGGGGCTCCTTCCCCTGTCCCCTCACTCCTCTTCCCCCACGAGCATGCCCTCAATAAATCAGGCCAACCTGAGTCCCTGCTTGTAGGAAATCTGACCTAAAATGGGGATCTAGGGCCTCTTCTGGGATTTTGGACAGTTTGCCAAGATCGGGTTGCTCTCTTAATTATTATTTTGGTTTCAGGGTTTTCATGGCTATATATAAGGAGAAGGATTGCTAGATAATTGACCAAATGGATGTATTTTAAGTTCATTTCAAATTATCCATTTATATTCAGCATCAAACTTCATTGCAATGATTTTGTTTACATGCCTGTCTTCTGTGTCAGGTTGAGGATGCTTTGAGGGCAAGAACCAGATTTTACCTCCAATCCCCAGGAACCAGCACAGTGCCTGGCCCACATACCCTCAGAGAAGGGGTGATGAATGGACAATTTGGATGGATGCATTTAACACAGCAGCCAGTGATTATCTTTGGAATTTACAAAGTTTAGAAATATTTAGGACATGGATTTAAAAAGAGGAGCACTTGGCTCTCATAAATTTGAGTTTCATGACTGTTATGATTACAATAATAACATCCCTTGGTGATTAGGAAGGCTTATTTTCTTCCTTTCCCTTTCTTTACTCTGCCTGGGGTTAGCTTTTTTTCCTGAATTAAACCTGTTGGATTTGAGTCTCTTTCTTTGTAACTCACACCATGAGCACAGTTCTATTTAAAGCTCCTCAGTAGAGAATATGAATTACATGGATAGGGAAATCATGATAGTTTACATTTCCCATTCAAGAGTTGGTTTCTACTTTCCACTTCAATTCCATTGAATTTCAGAGAAACAATGAATAATTTTTTAGTATGTATCATGTAATATTTTAGGGCAATATTTGGGACATATTTATATGATATTCAAATTTAACTGGATACCCTGTATCTTTCTTTCTTTCCTCCCTCCCTCTCTTTCCTTCCTTCCTTTCCTATATCTTACAACTTTACCTTTGGTAAAATAATCTTAAAACAATGGCTCTTTTTCATGTTATAAAAGCTGAACTTATTGAATAAAATCTAAGATATACATGCCTCATACTAAATTCTATAGTAGCTGATGAAATTAAAAAGTTCCAGGGTATATATTAAAAATGTTCAATAGTTAAAAATTGAACGTTAGGGCTTCCCTGGTGGCGCAGTGGTTGAGAATCTGCCTGCTAATGCAGGGGACACGGGTTCGAGCCCTGGTCTGGGAGGATCCCACATGCTGCGGAGCAAGTAGGCCCGTGAGCCACAACTACTGAGCCTGCGTGTCTGGAGCCTGTGCTCCGCAACAAGAGAGGCCGCGATAGTGAGAGGCCCACGCACCGCGATGAAGAGTGGCCCCCGCTTGCCACAACTAGAGAAAGCCCTCACACAGAAACGAAGGCCCAACACAGCAAAAATAAATGAATAAATAAACTCCTACCCCCAACATCTTCTTTAAAAGAAAAAAAAAATTGAACTTAAAAGACACAATACACAAGACGTGCATATAGTTAATTAAATCAGGGGTTGAAAAACTTCCTATAAAAGGCCAGAGAATAAATATTTTGGGCTTTGCAGTCATAAGGTCTCTTGCAAATATTCAATGGTGTCTTTGTAGCTTGAAAGCAGTGTAGATAATATGTAAATGAATGGGCATGGCTGTGTTCCAATAAAACTTCATAGGGCTGTAGTTTGCTAATCACAATATTAGAAGATTGTTACAAATGATTAAAAATGCAATTTTAACAAAGCAATTCCATTTTATCCACAAAAGTACTTTAATAAAGTCCCACACAATTCTCTACAATTCTGCTAAAGGTGGAATGGAACTGGCACTTTCATGCATTATTGATGATCTTGAAAATTAATTGACATATAAATTAATTAATACCTTCCAGAAATTAATATGACACATTATTTCAAGAACCATAAAACCCTGGGTAAAGTAAGACTGTATTTTCAAAGGTTTGAAAAATATACCAACTATGCAGAGTAGAAAAAACAGAAGCAACTTAAATGACCACAAGTAGGGGAATAGATAAGTAAATTTATTCAATGTCCAAACTCTGCCCAGACACAGGTCTGGGCCTGAAGTTGTGCACAGAGTGAGAGATTGGAAGGTATGCCTGTGGCCCAAATTTGTGAGCCACAACTACTGAAACCCACATGCCTAGAGCCGGTGCTCTGCAACAAGAGAAGCCACCGCAATGAGAAGCCCACGCACCGCAACGAAGAGTAGCCCCCACTCACAGCAACTAGAGAAAGCCCATACACAGCAACAAAGACCCAACACAGCCAAAAATAAATAAATAAATGAATTCTAAAAAAAAAAGAAGCCACTTAAGGAAATACTATGCATGCTTCCTAAGAATGGGAAGATTACATAAGCATAATAAGAAAACACTTATGATATAATAGGAAGTGAAAAAAATCTACGTACACTCTTGTCTAAGCACTCTGATTACAACGATATGACAGCATAATATGCAAAAAATGGGAACTTGTAAGCTGATAATAATTAATGATTGGTGGAATTTCTCCCCAGACTTTCTGCAGTGCCAGTGCACAGCAGTGGCTCCAGGCAGGGATGCATGAATCAGGCCTTCTGGCTCTGATTTCTCATCCTCATTCACTAGCTTTGTGACTCTGTGCCTCAGTTCTGTGGTCCATAAAATGGGAATAATGACAGTACTTCCCTCATAGAGTAGTTGTGAAGACTAACTAACAGAATATGGAAAACACTTCAAACCATGGCTGGCACATACTATTCTGGATGATTTGACACTGTTATTAGATGACCTTTATGTATATAGAGTAGGTGATTTTTATAATGAAACAAATACTTTTCTATGTCTCATGAAACACTTCAAAGTACAAGCCTACTTTTAGAATTAGAGTGGAGCTCATTTCAGAAGGAAGCACCGCCAAGGGTCTGTTATACTTACAGAATCAATTCAATGTGTGAATGAGCCTGGAATCCTTCTTCCAAAGGCTGGGAAAAATAGACATCTATGGAATATTGTACATCTGGTTCTAAACAGATGGGTGTGGGAAGCAGCACGATTCTGTATTAAGAGAAATAAAGCAAAAATTCAGTGACAAAAGTACAGTTATATAAGCTAAGCGGCCATCGTATTTGGTGTGTTTCACGTGTGCCGTGAAGTGGGTGCCACTGTGGGATGGAGACCGGGTTGAGGTCCAGACCAGCTCAGGTGCGTTGGGTGGACAGTCAGTTCACACTCAGATTCTCTGCGGCTCTTCCGTAGGGTTGTGCCAAACAGCAAAGCTTTGGAAACTGGCTGTGGTTTGTCATGACTCCTCTGGGAAAAGGATGGAGCAAAGGTCCTTCATCCCATCTATCAGGCTAATATCAACAGGGTCTCTGTTTTATTCAGCCACAAATCTCCAATGCAAAATTAGTGGCCTCAAAACTAGACTCTCAGCTGTTGAGACAACTCAAGCTGAATACTGTCCTCTTATTCTCGTAGCATTTCATTTTCTCACATCTCCAGGCATCTGGGGAATGGGAAACAAACATTCAAGATCTAGGGTCAGGACTCGGGCAAGTCATCAGAATGTCTCGTTCTCAATTTCTTCCTCATCTGATGAAGACAAAACCTACCTCCTTGAGTTGTTGGCAAGATTCAACGCAGCATGAATGTAAAGCACAGCGTAGCACATAGTAAACACTTAATAAACATTATGTCTCCTTTGATACATCTCTACTCTCACTTAGTTCCTGGATACAAATTCCTGATAGATGAACAACATTCTAAGAAACGTTCAGCGTTTGAGGACAGGCTTCCCGCATACCTGGAAGCTGCTGGTAAAGGCTGAGGCTTTGGCTGTGGGGTCTCGCACGCACAGTGCTCGCTCCCTCCAGCCAGGTTAGCCACCATCTGGACAGTCCAGTCATCTGCAGACTAGACAGGCATCACATAAGAGCAAGTCCCTGCGAGGATGCATGCACCAACATATTCCTAATGGAGAGTGTGTGGGATAAATTTGCAACCTATGGCCCAGTCAGAAAACAGAATTTTGGAGTTGAGAGAAGAGGTTCGCTCTCAGGCTCAATTCTCCGGTGTTTGAATTGTGATCCAGGTAGAGAGAATACTGCTTCTGGCCATAGATGTAATTCCTGGGTCTAGAAAAACCCTGGCACTTCTGACAGGTCTAATCTTTAACCTCTGTCTCCCAAAGAGTCGATTAAATCATCATGTTCCTGACTTCCTAACACCATACACAAAAATAAACTGAAAATGGATTAAAGACCTAAATGTAAGGCTAGACACTATAAAACTCTTAGAGGAAAACATAGGAAAAAACACTCTTTGACACAAATCACAGCAACATCTTTTTGAGCCACCTCCTAGAGCCATGGAAATAAAAACAAAAATGAACAAATGAGACCTAATGAAACTTCAAAGCTTTTGCACAGCAAAGGAAACCGTAAACAAGACGAAAAGGCAACCCTCAGAATGAGAGAAAATATTTGCAAATGAAGCAACTGACAAAGGATTAATCTCCAAAATGTACAAGCAGATCATGTAGCTCCATATCAAAAAAACAAACAACCCAATCCAAAAATGGGCAGAAGACCTAAATAGACATTTCTCCAAAGAAGACATACAGACTGCCAACAAACACATGAAAGGATGCTCAACATCACTAATCATTAGAGAAATGCAAATCAAAACTACAGGGAGGTATCACCTCACACCAGTCAGAATGGCCATCATCATAAAATCTACAAACAATAAATGCTGGAGAGGGTGTGGAGAAAAGGGAACCCTCCTGAACTGTTGGTGGGAATGTAAATTGATACAACCACTATGGAGAACGGTATGGAGGTTCCTTAAAAAACTACAAACAGAACTACCATATGACCCAGCAATCCTGCTACTGGGCATATACGCTGAGAAAACCATAATTCAGAAAGAGTCATGTACCACAACGTTCACTGCAGCACTATTTACAATAGCCAGGACATGGAAGCAACCTAAATGCCCATTAACAGATGAATGGATAAATAAGATGTGGCACATATATACAATGGAATATTACTCAGCCATAAAAAGGAATGAAATTGAGTTATTTGTAATGAGGTGGATGGACCTAGAGTCTGTCATACAGAGTGAAGTAAAGTCAGAAAGAGAAAAACAAATACCGTATGCCAACGCACATATATGGAATCTAAAAAAACAGTACTGATGAACCTAGTATCAGGGTAGGAATAAAGACACAGACGTAGAGAACGTAGAGAACGGACTTGAGGACACGGGGAGGGGGAAGGGTAAGCTGGGATGAAGCGAAAGAGTGGCAGAGACATGTATACACTACCAAATGTAAAACAGATAGCTAGTGGGAAGCTGCCACATAGCACAGGGAGAGCAGCTCGTGCTTTGTGACAACCTAGAAGGGTGGGAGGGAAACACAAGAGGGAGGGGATATGGGGATATATGTATACTTATAGCTGATTCACTTTGTTGTACAACAGAAACGAATACAACTTTGTAAAGCGATTATACTCCAATAAAGATATTTTTTAAAAATCATGTTCCTGGATCACAGAAACAAACAAATCCTTCACAAAAAGATATATTTCTTTCATATTAGTGCATATACATTATGTAAGTTTATATTATTTATTATTAGATCTATTTATACGTATCTGTGTAACAACATACATATATAGACATACACACGCACACACATATATAGATAGCGAGCGAGCGAGCGAGCTTATGCTAATTAGCTAAACTCTGGAAGCCTTACAATGAGGAAAAGCTTTTTAAAGCTATCAGAGGTGGGCGCTTCCCTGGTGGCGCAGTGGTTGAGAGTCCGCCTGCCGATGCAGGGGACACGGGTTCGTTCCCCGGTCCGGGAAGATCCACACTCCGCGGAGCGGCTGGGCCCGTGAGCCATGGCCGCTGCGCCAGCGCGTCCGGAGCCTGTGCTCCGCAACGGGAGAGGGCACAACAGTGAGACGCCCGCGTACCACACACACACAAAAAGAGCTGTCAGATCTCTCTATACAAAAATTAAATATATTTATGTGTATATACACATATGTAAAAAAAAAAAATGACTTTCTTGTCATACTCACCAGGTCAAAGTTCCTTGAAGTCCTTTGCCTTTCATGTGTAAGTGAGAAATTGAGAACTATGTCATGTTAAGCGTTTCAAAGCAGATCATCAGCTCTGGTCATACCATAGAAAGTGAGCCCTTCCAGAATGTGGTCCCTAGAGAGACTGGGGGCTCTGAGGCCACCCCCAGCCATATAAAATATTTTTCAGGGCAGATGGTCTGTGGGGTTTCAGACAAAGAAAAGAAAAGGTTATACAAAGAAAAGGTTAGGAGCCACTGCTCTAGATCAAGTGTTTTTCTAATTTGGTTTCTCTTCCTCTTAGGTTTTTCTCAAAGGGTGGGGGATGGCTAGAAAGGTAGCAGGCAAGAGGCGCAGGCTGCTTTTAGCTTTTCTCTTGTTTCCTGGTAAAAATCCAAGTGCAAATAAATGCCTGTACTGCATCCCTATGAGTCTGAATCTCTACACAGGGTTATTACATTTTTAGGAAAAAAAAAAAAGTCCCAGGAGGGCAGGATTTGTGTTATTTTAGTTATTTATTGTCCTTTTTTTTAAAACATCTTTATTGGAGTATAATTGCTTTACAATGGTGTGCTAGTTTCTGCTTTATAACAAAGTGAATCAGTTATGCATATACATATGTTCCCGTATGTCTTCCCTCTTCCGTCTCCCTCCCTCCCTCCCACCCATCCAGGTGGTCACAGAGCACCGAGCTGATCTCCCTGTGCTTTGTGGCTGCTGCCTTATACAAATATTCCATCACCACTTCCCTAGAACTAGTATCTTAAATCTATAGCCCCAGCTTTAGCTTCTCTCCACAGAATAAGGCGTGTGTGCATATGGCTGTGTTGCTTTAATATCTTTAGGGAACCCTTTGGTTTATAATGCTCTCCAGATGTTCGACGTTTTGCAAATCCCGTGAAGATAAACGTAGGCAAGATTGGAACGGAAACACTTCGCTCAAGAACGTGTTTCAGTCAGCTCGGAACCACCACCGTAGAAGTGAAGGATACCTGAGTTTCATAGCGAATGGCAACAGCAAAATCCATGGGGATGGGGATGTTCCCCACAGCAAATCTCAAGTCGGCCCCAGGGAGAACCCTGGCAAATCCAGGTCCCATCCACGTAACAGGCACCCCAGGAACTGGCCCTCGGAGAACGACAGAAACAGCAGGCAGCTGGCCAGAGAGGAATAAACACAACTTTGCCTAGAGTGAAGGGCTGGAAGAGTTCAGGGGGAAAAAAAACAAAAACAAAACCCATGGGTTTCCTGATGTGTATATGACCCATCTGAGTCCCGGATAAATTATTCCAACCAGGGTACAGTCCAGAATACAGTGGAGAAAAACGTGCTGAATCTGCAGGTTTGGAACATATGTTACTGTATAGAATAATCACTTGGAAAGCATTGTCACTGGCCAGTACGTTATGTACTCCACGTGTCACGTACTGAGTGATTCCACATTGGTGACCTTGGCTTTTCTCAGATCTGACTGTGGAGCTCTGGCTAAAATACGGAGGGAAGAAAATATTCCCGTGCCTACACTTCATGGATTTTGCCTAATTGTGCATGACAATGATAAAACCCACTCAGATTTTTTTTTTTTAGATGTTTCTTCCATGCAAATATGAGAAATGATCTTCTCCCATCTGCTTGGGGGCACATAAGTACAAAACTGCTCACACACTTGATTGATTAGCAGCCCTGCCGGTGCTGGATGTCAGCCTGGGGCCATCTGGACCCTATAGATAATACTTCCTTGATGACTTTTGCATCTGCCTCTAGACACTTCCAGCCTCCACCGGAATGCTGCCTCTTGTTACTTTCTGCCTGTATTACTACAACAGCCTCTTGGCTGTTCTCTCCGTGATCTCGCTAGTCCAATACATACCGCTCACTGCTGCCAACAAGCATTTCAAACGCTTTCTCACTGCCAAGAGCATCATGCCCAAATTACTTAGCCTGGAGTTCAAGTTGCTCTGTGATCTACCACAAACTGCTTTTCATTTGACAAATGTTCATTTAGTAACAATTCAATCCCCGCCTCTGAATCAGGAATGCATATACAAATAGGACAGATTCCCAGCCACAGGGGGGTTTAGAATCTTGCGTGGGAGACAGAAAGGTAAATAAGAAATGAGACGGGAGGTGTATGTAAACTCATCTCTATGCAACGTTTTTCAAACTTTACAAAAAGTACTGTGGAATTTGCAACAGACACTGTAGGTAACCCCCCCGACCCCGGGATCCCCCTTTCTTTGGTTGCTATACCCATCTCCCAGTTGCGTGTGTGCGGTTTCTAACAGCTCACAATTGCCCTCCTCCGGAGAACTGCCCTCTCACACCCCAACTGCCCACTCTTACCCCTGGGGTAGCTCACAGCCAAAGACTGCCTGATAGGAGGTTATAAAAGGCTGGCCCTGTCGTCTCAAGGGGCAGGACAAATTTATCTGCAGCTTGTGTTTCTGACTTTCTCTGTGGATCAATCCAAGTTCTGTTTCACCTGAGACCCCCTCTTTCCTCTTCTCTGTCATGTTTCCTTCACTCAAAGTGTTTTCCCGAAGAACACTGCCTTCATAAATTACATGCACCTGAATCCGGTCGTAGGCTCTGTTTCTAGGGCCGCTGACCTGCGACAGTTGGTAGCAGACAGTGTAGACGCTAAGGTGCATTCCTGGATGTGGATCATGTGCTGTTCAGCTGGCAATTGCTGAAACAGTCATCTGTGGCCACCTGGGACAGGATAGAGGGTGAAGGAGGGGCACTGACTTGAGCAAGATTTCTGATACAGGGGAAAGAGTAGTTATAAGGACTGTGGACGTGGGTGGCTATTGTTGTACACCACTGATGCATTTGATGAAAGGTGATGGCAGGCTCAGGGCAATCGATCAGCAACTTAGAGTCAAGTGTGAGAATCAGAAGGGCTCCCTGGCAGCATTTAAAGAAACTCATCTCCTTTAGTGAGAGGGCAGGAAGAGCTAAAGACCAGGCACAAGACTTAACTGGAAGAGCTGTGGAACTTCAGGGAATGCTGAGGTCTCAGCCTGTGTAAGTCATCTACGCCCAAGTCAGGCCCTCCCTTCACAGGGAAGCAGGGGCATCTTGAGGCATGGGTGATGCACATGAGGATCGTGAACCTTGAGGTTCTCCTGAGCACTCTTGGACTATAGAAGTAATCCACTCACACTTATTCGAAAACAGAAGCCCCCCCATCGTCGCCCACCTCCATCCCTGCCACATTTGAAGACGAGGCAGAAAGCTCAAATGATGCAGGTACCTTAAAAGAAAACGTGTGCATTCCTGAGGATCTGCCCCTCCTGACCACTTGCCTGATAATTAGGGTCAAGTTGCAGCATGATCTGATGGGAAAGGGCTGGATCTCCGAGAAGGACCTGGTTAACACGAACACGTAGCAACTGGGAGAGGACGGCTGGGCATGGATCGTGAGGGGCGCCAGATCAAGGGGACAGAATATGAAGTCAGGTAAGGAGAGTTCGTTGGTTTGGGGTCACTGGTGATAAAGGACTTAGCAGCCTGGCAAGGGCCCCGGAGCCCTGCGAGATGCTTGGCGAAAGCTGTGGTCCAGAGTAATGAAGCAGAGTTGACAGAACTGCTGTAGCGGGCTGGGGAGGATGGGTTACAAGGCTCAGAGAACTAGGCATGCTTGAATGGATGTAAGCCACAAGGCTGGAAAACCCATCAGCTGGACTTTGCTCCTTGTCCATTTTTCAAGACAGTGAGGAATGAACTGGTGAGGGGGCCACCAGCATCACTGAGCAGCAGACGACGGGGTGCCCTCTGTAGGCTGGTAGCCTAAACCATTACAAAATTGAGCTCCTTAGTATCAGTGTGGTGGACAGGATCTCAGACTATCAAGGGTTGGGGAGCATTTAACTCTCAAAAGCAAGATGGGTATAATTATAATGGTCAGCAAGGTTGGAATAGGAGACAAGGGGGCCTGACCTACAGGAATCTTCTGTGGAGACGACTAATAGAACATGATGTTCCTAGGAGCAAGACAGATGAGCAGTCGACAAAATACTGCTTAATATGTGTAATCTAAAGTGATCAAGTATGAACTGGCAGAAGGCTGAGTTCAGCCACCTCAACAGAAAGACATAATCCTTTCCCAAATTTATACAGCTGAGCAAATTCTCAGACCCCAGAACCCAGCAACTGAATGAGAGGCCAGGTCCCAATGAGGAAAGACTCGTCAACACCACAGCAAGTATTAATTCTCTCACTTATCTCCCAAAGAGATCTATGTTTATTTACTAGTCTACTGGGGAAGCAGAAATGCCTAGACCTTTCGAGGGCTAATGGATACAGGATCTGAGTTGATACTGATAACCACGTACCCAAAGTGCCATCATGGTCCCCCTGTTAGAACAGGGCATATGAGTGTCAGGTAGTAAATGGAGATCTGACTCAGGTTCTTTTCACAGTCAGTTCTCTGGGTTTACTGAACCATTGATTGTTTCCTCTAATTCTTGTATATGTATTGGAATGGACCTGCTTAGCAGTTGGCATTGATGTTAGCGCTCCTATAGTAGGAAAGGCCGAGTAAAACCTTGTGAAATGCCCACCCTCCATTGCCCTCCCCACCACCACCAAGCCAAGATGGTAAATAAAAAGCAATATTGCAAATCAGAGGCATTCTCAAAGTGCCACTCTCAAGACTTGGTGGTGGGCCTCATATCATATCCCCATTACAAATTTTATACTAATATAACTAAGTTGTAGCCCCACTTGGCAGCTGTCCTGCTGGAAGGAGTATCATGACCAGAGCTGGTTACCACCACCCTGGTGCATGATACGCAGCTATTGACATGCAAAATGTGTTTTCTTCCATCTCCATGAGGAAGAAGAAACAGAAGCAATCTGTATTCGTTTGGGATGGGCGGTCGGTCGTGTATACTTAGTCTCGCCCCAAGGCTATTAATTCTCCTGCTCTCTGTAACAGTATAGCCCAAAAGAATCTGGACCATCCAGATGTTCTACAAAATATGACATTGACTCCCTATATTGAAGGATAGCGAATTGGATCCCTTGGTCTAAGGCAATGTCATGTAGTGTCCCACAGTGAGAATCGGATACTCTATGGCCTTGGTCAGCACCACTCTCTGACAGCTCACAGAGTGTCTAACTCACCAATGTGAGAAAACACAACTTCCTCAGCCCAAGAGATCCACTTTACAGTAAAAGAAGTGTATCAGTGGTCATGTGACTTTGGGATCCACTGTTCCTACACAAACCATGGCATCCAGAAGATGTTGACCTGAGATGGCAGTGGGATGGGGCCCCTAAAAGATGCATTAGCTTCACTAGCTTGGAAATGACACTCTGTGAGATGGGGCAGTTTTCTTCTAGATGTTATTTACTCCTTAAACCAATGGTCTTTATGTGATGATGTGTCCCCAGCAGGTAAAAAGCATGGGTCTGGGAACCAAGTAGGAGTAGCCAAGCTCATTGTCACTCCCAGTGACCATGAATTTCTTTCGTTTGCAGTTAAAATTGGCACTGTATGCTATAGAGATAAATAGTATAATTCAGATTAATAATTTAAATTTTTAATATTTCTTTACTTAGAATGACATTAAATAGCACATAAAAATATTTTGACAAGTTGAAAGAGACTATGGAAGAAAGTAAAAAGCTTTATACTTTACTATCTTCAAGGGCCCTTTCCCTAATTTCTGAATAAGGGGCCCTGCATTTTAATTTTGCCCTGGCCCTGCACACGGGTCTGAGCATGCCAGGAGTGAACCTGAGTCTATGCTGTTAGTGTACTGCCTGGCCCCTTTACTGGGCCACTCTATCTCACCACCAGCTCCTGGGATTGTTGGTTGCTATGTCTCACCACTGCTCCCTTCTCTTGAGAATTGCCTTTGGCTGATGGGAGCCACCTCACCTGGGAGGTGATCTGCATCTGCCCTGGCAGCCTACAGCCATGTTAGCCTGACACGAGAAGACAGCCCTAGGGTCTCAATGGGGAACAACTCTGTGGTGCAATTTCTGCTTCACAGCTTCCCCAGGGGATCAGGCAAGGCTAGACTCAGGCGAGGCCTAGATGCCATCCTTGCCTCACTTTCCCCACTCCCCAGCTTACTGTCCTCCTCCCTGACAGGTTTCTCCTGATGAGTGCTTCCTTAGTAAAACACATGCACCCAGATCTCTGTTGTGATCTCTGATTGTAGGGAATCCAACCTAAGACAGTGACTCAGTGCGTGCGGGTGTGCGCGCGTGCGCGCGCGCGCACACACACACACTTATATAAAACTGAAATAAAAGTTTCACAAAAAGTGCTCTTGTTTTATATTCTTCTGTTGTACTAAACTGATCCAGTCAATTGATTTCATGACCTACTTACTAATAGGCATGACCTGCAGTTTGAAAATTACTGACCTATGGGACTCCAGAGACAGAAATAATTAATTATGTCCAGATGTCAGGGTAGGGAATGTCAGAGAAAGATAAATCTGAATTGGGTCTTAAGGGATGACTAGAAGTTTTGCAAGTCAGTAACACAGAGGTGGTCATTTCAGGCAAGAGTCAGGAGAGGAGGCCGTGAATGCTTTGAGCAGTGTTTCTCAAAGTGCTGCCAGGGACCACTCGTATCACTTGGGGTGCTCAACAAACATGCAGATTTCTTTTCTCCCCCCAAATGACCCAAAATGTGTGGGTTTTTTTTAAATCATTGTGCCAAACACCTCAAATATTTAAATCCAAAAGAAGACGACAAAATGTACCCATGTTTTCCTAAGTCTTTGATGGTTCCAATTTGAACCTCATTACTCTAGAGCAACACTGCCTAATTGAACTTTCTACAATAATGAAAATGTTCTATATTTGCACTATCCAATACAATAGTCCCGTGTATACAGTTACCTGAAAAAAACTTGACTAGTCTCACATTCCCTGATTCAGCATCTCAAGTGGAAGGCCCTAGCATCTGCATTCTAAACAATCTCCCTGGGCAATACTTATGCACAGTAAAATTTAGAGGCTCTCTGATCTTTGCCACAGCGAGCAAGGGCACTCCCTAATTTTCTTTTTCAGGTTGACTTCAGATTGAAATGCCTAGAGTCAGGGAAGGCTTCATGGGCATATGGCATGGGAACAGAAACAAGTAGAATAAATAGCAAAGCCTCCGTGACTTGGTGTACATGGGCCTGGAAGGAGGAATACCATCTATGAAGCCTTCTCTTATCCTCTCAGTTGGAGGTGGTTCTCCTTAAGTGAAATCCATATCACATTATGTACACCTTTTTATGATACTTACCCCACCCTGTCATGCATTCATTGTTTGTATATGTGGCTCATTTCCCCCACCACAATCTTAAGGGCAGGCTCTATGTCTAAGTATTTCCGTTTTCATTCAATCAATCATTTCATCCACTCAAGAAAGTCTCTTATGAATAAGGAACTGTTTCAGCTGCTGGGTTTATGAACAAGACAGCTAACACCTGCTTTCCTTTGCTTTTCCAACACGCCCCTTCGTGCATACGCACACAGGAATGCTCAGTAAAGACCCCGGCATAACAAATGAACAAACAAACGGAACAGGCCTAAAGTGGCCCTGACTTCGAGTGAATACTAGTTGGCTAGCTACAAGGTCTTCAGGTCTCCTCTGGCCTTCTGAAGCCATCGGAGGCAGGGCCCTGTGGAGGCGGCATCACCCTGGCACTCATGCCGGCAATGACCATCTACATCCAACTCAGATTCAAGGGCACAGTCACACACCATCCCCAGGGACATTAGCATGTCCTTTCTTTTCCAACTGGGAAGACAGCCATTCCTCAATACTGTATCTCTCCTTTCTAACATGATAAGAAATTGTGAATTCAGAGTCTGACTCTTCAACTCTCCAAAATCTTATTTTCCAGAAATTTTCATTTTGTAGAGAAATAAAGCTATTGAAGTTTTCCCCAGAGGCTCGAATTACTTTGAGCTGGCTTCTTCCTTTCCTTCATTCTATTCTTCAGGATAATAGGGCTTACACTGGCTGATCATTTACATGGGCCACGCATGGTTCTAAGTGCATTACCCGGGGTTATTTGCTTATAGCACAACAGACAACGACCCTGAAGAAATGGTTTACCTCACTCTGCTCATCTGCTCGAATGCTTTGCTTCTGATTTTTCTTCAGTATTATGCTTCCTTTGTCAGTTACGAAATCACCTCCTTGTTGCTGGAAATACACATCACATGTAGGCAGAGCTGTTGTTAATATCTTAAAAAGAAACGACCGTTTAAGTAACCAACAAAAGTTCCAATTTTACCAGAGTTCAAGAGTTTCAGATTATACCATTCTTTAAAAGGTAATCATGATTCTCACTTAATAGCTTCAGGAAGAACACATAGAGGCAGCTTATAATTTTTTGTTTCTCTATGAAAAGGGGAAATTTTTAGTGGTCCTAAGACTATGTGTTGGGTTTTCTTTTTAAGGGCTGCTCAACTAGTGTAATTCTAAACTTTGAAAGCACTTCTTCTTTTCTATTGGTTTTGTGGTGTTTCGAAAATTAACAATATGTATGATATACAGATTCAAAGATTGTTAGATGTGGTAATTTTAACACTCTCCAGACCAATTTCTTAGTTCTCATGGTTTGCAGAATCTGGTCTTAAACGTTCCCATGAGAGATTATACCGGGAGAGCAAGATTCCACCAACCAAACTATTAAAACAGCAGAGTAGCATTCATGCAACTCCAGTTTCCTTAAAATCCTGGGTATTATGGGACTCTGTTTTATATCATCTCCTTACTCATTCAGCTGCCGACCCAGTTAGAATCTCTAATTGCTCGTTTCCAAATTCTCACTATACCCTACACATCGGTGTTTGCTTGATGTTTCATTGTTGGTTTTACAGTCAAGGTTTTTAATTTCACAGGTGCCCTGGTTGTTCATCGTGAGCAGGCAGGCTTGAGCTCAGCTGTAGTCAACTTCAGGAACCCTCATACTCTGTGGTCACTATTCAGACTCTCAGCCATGCTCTCTGACCAGCTCCTCAACCTCTGTGATGAGGACCCTTTGGGCAGGCCACACTGGATTACGTTTATTTGTCCTCTATATTTTTTTTCCTCTCACCTATTGTGTTCATCTTGTAACACAAACTTATAAGCTATTTTACCAATTTTATACAGAAAACATATTATGGAATTAACTTTATATTATGCCAAATTAAATGCCATACCATGTTAACTTCAATCAATATTAACTTTTGTGACCACAGTTAGTTTCTATAAGAAAACAAGCCAGTGTTTCCCAAACTGTGTACAAATCACCTGGGGATCTTGCTAACATGTAGATTGGATTCAGTAGGTCTGGGTGGGGTCTCAGTGTCTCCAAGTCTAATGAATCCACAAGTGATGACACTATTGTTGGTCTACACACCACATTTTGAGTAGCAAGGATACTGCCATAGACTGAAGGTTTGTATCCCATTCCCCCTCTCCCAAATTCGTATGTTGAAATCGAATCCCCAGTTGATGGTATTAGGAAGTGGGGTTTGGGGGAGGTGATTAGGATTAGTATCCTTATAAGAGAGGTCCCAGAGAGCTCCCTTGTCATGTGAGGACTCGGCCATCTAAGAACCTGGTAGTGGGTCTCAGACATTGAATCTGCAGGCAACTTGACCTTACACTTCCCAGTCTGCAGAACTGTGAGAAATAAGTTTATGTTGTTTATAAGCTACCCAGTCTATGGTATTTTTAGCAGCCCAGACAGACTAAGATTAGATAGATAGATAGGTAGGTAAATGATAGGTGAACAGATAGATGATAGATAATAGGTAAACAGGTGATTGAGAGATGATAGATAGATAGGTAGATGTAGTTACAAATACAGATATCTTTCTGAAGACCCACCAAGAAAGTTAATTGTCATTCTTCTTAGCTCTCCTATTTGAGCATTAAAACAATTATTTGAAAGCTGGGGTCTTGGATTCATGTCCTTTCATGTCTCCATCCCCATGCTCTTTCTTCTCCCTAAACCTTGCCCCTTTTCTCCATCCCTGTCTGGACTACTGCACCCTGAGCCCCTCCATCCCAGGCTCCACTTCTGCTGGATGGTATCCGTAAGGGCACAGAGGACAATCTTCATCACGTCATGCCTTTGCCTTTGCTCAGAAGGTTTCAACGAGTTTTCATTGCCCCAAGAAGAAAATTTAGCCCCTTTAATAGGAGAATCTAATTTTCTCTTCCAGTACCTCTTTCCTATGTAAACCTTCTGTTCTACCTGCAAATACACCTGCGTTGTTTCTCCTCTGAGCTGTTACTTAGAACTTTTCTGGTTGGACTGTCTTATCCCCTCATCCACCAATGGAAGCGCTCATGGCTTTCTAGTCTCAGGCCAAATGATTCTACCCCTGTGTTAAGCCCATTCGTAAAGGATCAGTCGTGGCTCCAAAATCCTAATGCACTTATGGACTCTCCTTGTTGTATGGCACTGCTCCCATCCTGAGCTGTCTATGAAAAATATCAGCTATGGTTAAAAACTTCTAGAGGGCAGAGATGCTAACTAATCCCTTTCTATGCCAGTCTTAGCCTGGAGCTCAGCATTACGCACCTGGCTATAAACTGGGGCTCCTCTGACCCCCTCCTTGAGTTCGATCATTTGCTAGAATGGCTCACAGAACTCAGGGAAGCACTTCTTTATATTTACTGGTTTGTTATATAATAAAGGATATGATGAAGGATACAGATAAACACTCAGGTGAAGATGTACGTAGGGTGAGGACCGGAAGGATCCCAGACACAGAAGCTTCTGTTCCTTTGTGGCTGGGATGCACCACCCTCCCAGCACACAGATATGTTCACCAACCTCGCAACTCTCTGAACCCAGTACTTTTGGGAATTGTATGGAGTCTTCAACCCACACGCATGTTGGATCATTACCTCAGTCTCCCTCACCTCTCCCCTTCCTGGAGGCTGGTGGGTGGAGCCAAAAGTTTCAAGCTTCTAATCATGGCTTGGTCTTTCTGGTGACCAGCCCCCATCCTGAAGCCATCCAGGAGCCCACCCAGAGTCACCTCATCAGAACAAATGACACTCCTATCACCCAGGAAAGTCCAAAGGATTTGGGAGCCCTGTGCCAGGGACCAGGGGCCAAGATCACTATGTATATACATATATATTTTTTCCTATTATTTCACGATAGTTTTAGCCTAAATATAAATATGAATATTCTTTTCCCAAAGCTCTTTTTTTTTCAGTTACCATCATAAACCTGCAATACTAAAAGCAATAAAGAAGAATCTAGACATAGGATTGCTTTATCTTGACTCCACCCACCGCAGTTTGAGTCTAGGTCAGGACAGTGCAAGCCCACTTTTCTTGCCCTAACCTCAGTCAGTAAAAGAGCACATTCCAAGCCCTCTTAAGGGGTATTTTCATCCCTCCCACCAGTCGTGTCCAGATAAGGAAGAGACCTCAGGAAAAGACTTAGTCACTGGAACCTGGAATGAGTTCCCAATTTTCTATCCAAATCCTGTCTCCAGAATCAACTTTCACATGCCTTCTCCCCTCGAAGTCGTTCGGCTCACATTGCCTTTTCCTTTGTCAGATTCCTGCTTGTGGCTGGAGTCAAAGGCATAAGAATGTTATGGGAGGCTAACCTGTATTTTCTCTGATGGGTTCAGATGCCTGGGTTTGCCCCCCTCATAAGACTTTGAGATAAATATCTTTAGGGAGTATCTCCCGCAGGACTGCTGACTTGCAGGGAATGAAGCAGACCAAGCGACATTTCCAATCACACACTCCTATGAACAGCACTGAGGACTGCTAATCCGAGATCAGCTTCAGGAGGCCAGCGAGCACATCTTACACTTAGTTCAGTACCGTATTCATTCATTCATTAGCAGAGATCCATGGCTTCCTACTATGCACCAATCATAGTGCTCGTCACTAGAGCAACAGTGGTGATGGGGTACACATCCTCCCTTCCCTCTCATGGTTTACAGTGTTGTCAGGGAGAAAGACCAGGAAATGCTCAATAAACACATTCCATCTGATGGGTACCTTGAAAGAGCAAAACTCAAGTCCATTTCATCACAACTTAAGGCAATTCACACTTCTGTGCCAAGCTCTGTGCCAGAACAGGGATACAAAGATGAACAAAATGCAGACGCTGCCCTCAAGACTTTATAGAATCTGTAGTTCCATGATAGAATCCACTCTGCTCTATGTTTGTGGGCAAAACCACTCTCTTCCAGGTAACTTACCCATGATCTCAAGGGTGTGTGTATTTACCCACACGCCATCAAATGAAGTCTGTAAAGAGAGTCAATGAAATACGAACCAAAGGAGCCAGGCCCTGGAGTGGCATGGCTTCCTCTGCCTCACAGACATAGAAATTCAAAGGAGCAAAGAAATAGCTGGGCGCTGGCTCAGTGCAGCTGCGACCTGTGACAGGCGGACGACAATCACACTGCCCATCCTCCGGTGAGCACCTGAGGGAAAACAAACCCCCCTCATAAAAAACATCGTGGAGGAGGGATGAGTGTAAGATAAGGGCCTTGGGGGTGCTGGGCTCAATGCCCCTTGGGTTTGGGCCCATTCTTTGAAACCATCAATCAACCATCCTGGGGAGGATGTGGAGAAACAATGGATCTACAGGTCTGGTTTGTCTGTTTGTTTGTTTGTTAAACTTTTTATTTTATATTGGAATAGAGTTGATTAACAATGATGTGTTGGTTTCAGGTGTACAGCAAAGTGATTCACTTATACACATACATGTATCTATTCTTTTTCAAATTCTTTTCCCATTTAGGTTGTTACCTAATATTGAGCAGAGTTCCCTGTGCTATACCGTAGATCCTTGCTGGTTATCCATTTTAAATACAGCAGTGTGTCCATGTCAGTCCCAAACTCCCTAACTATCTGTCCCCCTGATCGTACCACCACCACCTTCCCCCCTCCCTAGTAACCATAAGTTTGTTCTCTCCATTCTACAGGACTAGTCTTGACAAGCAAATCCACATCAGTGAAACCTTGGCTGCCACTTCTCTCCTCGGAGGCTCTCTGATTCTGCTCTAAAAACCAGGCAAAGGAGAGTGCAGGACCTCTCTTTACAGGCTGACAAAAAGTTGGAGTTTTGGGGCTTCCCTGGTGGCGCAGTGGTTGAGAGTCCGCCTGCCGATGCAGGGGACGCGGGCTCGTGCCCCGGTCCGGGGAGATCCCACACGCCGCGGAGCGGCTGGGCCCGTGAGCCACGGCCGCTGAGCCTGCGCGTCCGGAGCCTGTGCTCCGCAATGGGAGAGGCCACAGCAGTGAGAGTCCCGCGTACCGCAAAAAAAAAAAATAAAAAAGTTGGAGTTTTAGGCAGGTCAGATCACACATTTGCAGGCATCTTTCATACCACCTCGGGATGACAGTTCTACTGCCTGGGTGTCTCACTCGTGGAAACATCTGAAGTGAAAGAAACCAGGTGGGCTACCGTTAATGTCTCAAGATCGTGGCTTTTCAATGCCCTTTGCTTGTCATGGAATGAACTCCTTCACCTGTGACTATAAGCACGTCCAAATGAAATGTGCTTTTGTTTATTTGATGGAAATGGGAGTGAGGAATATTGCCACAAAACTTAGTCACTCATTTTACTGACTTACACGTTGGAATAAGCACTTCAAATATCACAGTCACAGGCAGAACATCCATGGAGGTGATTTTCCAGTCCCCAGTATGCAACCTACAAAGAGAAAATGCTCAGTTGATTCCAGCCTTCAAGACATCTGCTGCTCTGAAATGTAATATTAAAAGCACTACAGTTCCATCGACGCATAGCAAACAGCCATGCAGCCTGAACAATCACACAGTAGCTTGCTTGCCTACGCACTTGGTAATGATCTTTGAAAAACACACACCTCCCATTTCTAGGACTTGAAATGAAGGAAACGGGGTTTGTCTGTGTATTGCTTTGAATGGAAATGCAATGGATAATCAACAAGGACCTACTATATAGCACAGGGAACTCTACTCAATATTCTGCAATAACCTAAATGAGAAAAGAATCTGAAAAAGAATAGATACATGTATAACTGAATCACTTTGCTGTACCCCTGAAACTAACACAACATTGTAAATTAACTATACTCCAATAAAAAAAAAAAAAAAGAAAGAAATGCAGTGGAAATCTCACACTTCCTCTGACAGCATCAATGTTAGCTTCAAGCTGGGTTGTCTAAGGTCAGCCAGGAGAAACTCTTTGACTAGCCTACTTGCAACTGCTTTCAGTCCCTTACCATGAAACCCCTAGGGATTTTTACTTACACACTATGGCAATGTTTGGGGTTAAAAAAATCATTCAGGCTGATTTTGACATCTTATACGAATATCACAGTTTAGCAGAATCACTTGCTTATAAATAATTGTTTTGGCTAACAAACTCTTCCTGTGTGAGAGACTCAACTCTATTCAAGACTTTTGTCATCATTGCAACATCTTGACCTTTATTTGATATAAACAGCTGGTGAGATACAAACAACTACTTCTTAAGTCTGACATTCACCATAAAATACTCAGAAAAAGACTTCCCCCTCAAATCTCCATTTAACAAACTCAGAATTAAGATCTTAGTAGGCACGGAACTCTCCTTTGAAATTGGTTTGTTAAGTATCTGTATGTTTTTGGTTGTCATCTTGGAAAAATTTTATGTCCAGTTTACTCAAAAAGATTTATTTTAAATATCAAAAGTTGACATAATTTGTTACAAAACGCAGCAAAGGGCCTTTGATATTTTTCCCAAAAGAAAACTTTAGGTTAGGCAAAAACGGTGTGAACTGAGCTGCTTTATCCAGGATGGGGTTGTGAAAACCCCCTCTAGGAAGGGTACGCTGTCATGTTGGCCCCCCAGCGGACCATCCAGGGCACCATTGATAGATGTACGGTACCAAGCAGATGCCTCGGCTCAGCCATGCTGGACAAGCTCCCCCATCACTGGCCCCTGCTCAGTTGTTTTCCTTTTGCAGATACAGTTAAGTATACAGTGGCAGTTCACAAGCCAACGAAAAAAGTCAGCCCGTGTCTAAGGTTTGTCTGGAATGATCTGACCTGGTGTCTCCGTTGATCTGTTCACCAGTTCTGCACTCTTTTTTTGTGTTGTCCACTCACAGTCACGGAGCTCAGCATGGCGCACCTTCCAACGTGAAACTTCTAAATTACTTGTCCCGTCGTACACAGAGTTCCCTCTACATATTTACTTCCTTGCTTTCTTTCCCCACCTCCTCTGCCCCATCCCCATGTGTTTTCAGTAAAGCAACTTACAATATTAGCACAAAACTATGTCTTAACAGACATATGTTTCTTATTTATCAGCTACATTTCTTCAGACACATCAAGGTCACTGTTCTTTTATTAGGTTAAATTTTCGTTTTTTCTTTCTAAAATGTCACGGTGGGCTGCCAAGATCAGAGGACAAAGAAAAGAGCTGGGTTCTTAACTCCCTAAATGTGTGACACATTTCTTATGGAGTGAAAAATGCTTTATTTTGCTAATTTGAGACATACATGCTTATGTGGGTAGTGGAGTCTGAAAAATCCAAGGGTTTATTTCCCACAGGAATCTACAATACATTTAAACCTAAGGGTTTTTTTTTGTTTTTTTTTAATGAGCTCATCCAAAATATTTTTAGGCATGGAGTGGTAAAGGTGGGAAAGAGACTGTGTATAAGAGACAGAAGAAAAGGCCCCATGATCTGGTGGGTTTAACAAGGGGGCCAGATAAATGCTCTTATATTCTACTGCTTGGGACTTCCAAGAGAACAGAGGATAAAACTATTGCTGTCGGTGTCTGGGTTGATTCAGTCCCAACTGGTAAATGTCACGGTGCTGGTAAATGTTTAACAACTAGCTCTCTGCAGAAAGATGGGGGTTGATTTCCAGTGTTTGCTGATTCCTGTAAATACTCTTACCACAGGAGTACTGAAATACAATAGGACAAGGAGAGCAATCAACAGGACCAAGTCTCTTATAGGCAATGCCAGTAGAAGACTGCATCACTCCCTAAAGGCAAAATCAGAGACAAATATGTAGAGTGCCTCCTTCACAGTGTGGTCCAGTAGCAAGAGACTGACACAAGCAATGGCCTGTTTCCACATCATAGGTCAAGAGTGGTAGACTCCTTAGGGGGTTACAGTCACAGGCTGAAAGCACAGCATACACAATTATTCTCATTTTGATTTCTCCACACTGGTAAATGTCCTTAACAGCTTACACTGAGCAAAACACGTGGCCACAAGAACACAGAGCAGCCTGCCCTGCCAAGTTCATTGCCTTCCTGGCTGCACCATTACTGGACGGCATTTAACCCTGCACGGGAAATGCAGTGCCAGACACTTTTGCAGCTCTCATGTGGTTCTACTGGATGGCAATTAGGAGGAGACAAGAGGTCATGCATGTTGTGGAGCTGGGCACAGTTCTGAATGATGCTGGCTGGGTAGGGTGACTAGGGGAAGGGTTTCTGAGTGTCACCGTTATTACCGACAGCTCCCTCTCCAGCAGATGCACCTATGATAACCCTTTCTCTCCTCTCTCTCTCTCAGCACCTCGTTACTTTTTTTTTCCCATTCCCTCTCTCCTCTTTCTCTTCCACCCATGGGCATTGTTAGTCCTGCTTATGTTGTAAAGGCTAAGAAATTGTGCAACCAGAGCAAGATGTGTATTTCCCCTGCAGGAAAAGCCAATGTGCATGGAAACAGCCCAAATGTCCGTCAACTGACGAGTAGATTAATTGTGGTCTACCCATACAATGGAATATTATTTGGCAATAAAAAGAAATGAAGTACTGATATCTGCTACAACATGGATGAACCTTAAAAACATTATGGTAAGCAAGAGAAGCCAGACACAAAAGACCACATATTGTGACTCCACTTGTATGAAATGTCCAAGACTGGCAAATCTATAGAAACAGAAAGCATATTAGTGCTTGCCTAGGGTGGGGGGATAGGGAGGTGGAGGCTAAAGCATGGGGTTTCCTTTCTTTTTTTATGGTAAAATACGTATAACATAAAATTTACCATCGTCACCATTTTTAAATGTACAGGTCAACAATGTTAAAGTACATTCACACTGTTGTGCAGTCAATCTCCAGAACTCTTTTCCTCTTGCAAAACTGAAACTCTGTACCCATTAAATACCGTCTCTCCCCATTCTTCCTCCCTCCCCCCAGCCCTTGGCCACCACCATTCTACGTTCTGTTAATATGGATTTGACTATTCTGGATACTTCATATTAGTGGAATCATACA
>RJWK010004830.1:0-57925 GCA_004363435.1 Platanista minor
CAAATACCATATGCTAACACATATGTATGGAATCTAAAAAAAAAAAATGTTCTGATGAACCTGGGGGCAGGACAGGAATAAAGATGCAGACGTAGAAAATGGACTTGAGGACACATGGAGGCGGAAGGGTAAGCTGGGAATGAAGTGAGAGAGTGGCATGGACATATATACGCTACCAAATGTAAAATAGCTAGCTAGTGGGAAGCAGCCGCATAGCAGAGGGAGATCAGCTCGGTGCTTTGTGACCACCTAGAGGGGTGGGATAGGGAGGGTGGGAGGGAGGGAGGGAGACGCAAGAGGGAGGAGATATGGGAACATGCATATGCATATGGCTGATTTGCTTTGATGTGCAACCGAAAGTAACACGGTATTGTGAAGCAATTATACTCCAATAAAGATCTATTTCCAGTGTACAGCAAAGTGATTCAGATATATATAATCTTTTTCAGATTCTTTTCCACTGTAGGTTATTACAAGATATTCTGTGGGTGTTATCTAACTGCATAACTGACCTTTCCTTTGGATTGTATTCCAAAGATGGAGCCATATTGTCACGCAGCAGGAAATCTCTCACATGCAACTCTCTCCAGCACAGTGTATACAATGTCTATACAACATCTTTGTCCATCCAGCCATCCATGGACACTTGGGTTGTTCCTTTTACTTTGTTAGTACAGACAGAGCTATTGGGAAAATTATTATGCATGTCTCCCAGAGCATTCAGAATAGCTGGGTTGTAGATGCCTCTTCAAACTTCATAGATGTTGTCAAACTGATTTCCAAAATGGGTGATCCAGTTTTGGTCCGAGTACCAGTGCCTAATTTTTCAGATTGCCATACTTCTCACTACCTTCGACATTGCCAGACATTTTCATTTTTCATTCATAGAGTTGGGTGAGAAATTGTATCTAACAGTTGTCTCTTCATGGTTGACGCCAAAGCATGTAACAGAGAGTTTTGCATATTCTGGTTATTCATAACTGAATCCTTTCTGAGTGTTCTAGTAGAACATATTCTTAAACATTGAAGATTTGAATACGTTCCTGGTTTTGTTGTCTTCACTTTAGACTGATGCTGTGAAATGTAAATTTTATTAATTGCTTTCATTCTCAAGTGAATATTAAAGAATATTTTTTCAGGACCCAGAGGGAAAACAAACAAGAAATGAAATTAATTATTTGAGGAACCATGTCAGACTCAACTCAAATTGATCCTTTCTCTGAATTAAAGATTGTTATTAATGGTCTTAAGAAAAGATGGAGATGAATTAACAGAGGGATTAAAAAAAAAAGACTTATTCTGGATGTGAGGATATAATCTGTTTATTTGCCCATCTTCCTTAAGGTAAATGTATATCTCATGAGAGGGCTTATACTATCTCTGCTGTGAATGATGTGCATTTATGATGGGGATCTGCAAGGTTTTACGTCCACTCTTGATTGTATTTGCGTTAGTGGTGATTAGAGGCTTTCTGTATTAAAATGTGACCTATGTCTTCAAAAAGAGTCTGTTTACATTTTAAAAAGTGATAAGACAATGAATGATAGAAGGAGGTGTTGAGGGAATTAAATTAGAAGACAAAATAATTAGAAAATAATGCACTAACTCTCTGGGTGAGCAGATTTCTTTCGGATCCTGACTGGAACTTGTAAACCAAATACACTTAGACTGGCGTTTGTCAAATGTTAATGCATCCTCCGTCATCTGGAGATCTTGTTAAAAGGCAGTTTCTGAATCAGGAGGTCTGGGGTGGAGCCTTGGGGGTCTGCATTTCTAACCTGCTCCCAGGGGATGCTGATGCTCTCCTGGTCCCAGAACTCACTTGGACAGGCAAGGCTTCCCAGTAGCATCCTCCTGGGGTGTCTGACCTTTGTCCCTCACTTGTAGGACAATTTTCAGCTTATTACTTCCCTTCCAATCTTCTTTGAGGTTGGAGATGAAAGCGAATTTAAATCACTGGGCTGTAGTCACGGTGTAACTGTACATCATCACAGACATTTGGAGCTGAAAGGAATTTTAGCAATTCACGCCGTAGGTTTCAAATTTTTTTTTAGCAGAATTCTTTTTTTATGATTTTTTGCTTTTTAGGAGGTGAGTTTCAAATGGCATATAATTAACCATTGAGACTGGCAACTCAGGAGCATTTAGTACATTCACAATGTTGTGCAACCACCGCCTCTGTTTAGTTCCAAAATATTTTTATCATCCCAAACTGGACCCCATACCCACTAAGCAGTCACCCCTCATTCCTACCTCCCCCCAGGCCCCAAGAAATACTCATATACTTTCTGTCTCTATGGATCTGCCTATTCAGGACATTTCATATAAATGGAACAATAGAATATGTAGTCTTTTGCGTCTGGCTTCTTTTCAGTGAGCGTCATGTTTTCGAGGTTCATCCACATTGTAACTTGTGTCAGAGCTTCACTCCTTTTTATTGGTGAATGATATTCCATGGTATGGACCCACCATTTTGTTTACCTGTTCATCCATTCATTGATGGACATTTCTTTTACGTTTAAAAAATTTTTTTAGGGACTTCCCTGGTGGTGCAGTGGTTAAGAATCCGCCTGCCAGTGCAGGGGACACGGGTTCGAGCCCTGGTCTGGGAAGTTCCCACATGCCGCGGAGCCACTAAGCCCATGCGCCACAACTACTGAGCCCACGTGTTACAACTACTGAAGCCCACGCACCTAGAGCCCGCGCACCGCAACAAAAGGTAGCCCCTGCTCACTGCAACTAGAGAAAGCCCACTCGCAGCAACTAACATCCAATGCGGCCAACAAGAAAAAAAAATAAATTAAAAATATATTTTATATTGGAGTGTAGTTGATTTACAATGTTGTTAGTTTCAGGTGTACAGCAAAGTGATTCAGTTATACATACACATGTATCTATTCTTTTTCAGATTTATTACAGAATATTGAGTAGACTTTCCTGTGCTCTACAGTAGGTCCTTATTGGTTATCTATTTTGTATACAGCAGTGTGTATCTGTTCATCCCAAACTCCCAATTTATCCCTCCCCCCTACCTTTCCCCTTTGGTAACCATGTTTCTTTTCTAAGTCTGTGAGTCTGTTCTGTTTTGCTAATAAGTTCATTTGTATCTTTTTTTTTTTTGATTCCACATATAAAACATATGATTTGTTTCCACTTGGTGGTTGTGAGTAACTCTGCTATGAACATGTGTGTACATGTATTTGTGTCTTGGCTTTATGCCGACCAATTTCTTTTTAAGCAATACCTAGTGTGGCATCCCTCGATCAGAGAAGACCAAGCCTTGCCTGACAGACTCAGCACAAGGCGGGCACCTGATTCCCTGTGTTTGAGGGTTGTATGTTGTCCATTGCTGCCAACTCTATACCAGGTGGACACCCAGGCATGCCTCATGGACAGTCCCCGGGGTCTAAATCCAGTTGCACAAACCACCCCTCCTTCCTTTTGCAGAGGACCAGTGAGGTGAAATAAATTTCCTCCTTGGTGTTTGGCGGGGCAGGACGGAAACTTCCATCTGCCAGCTTGCTGGGCTGTGATCTGCTGAGCTGTGTTTAAGCTGTTAAGAAATAAATATCAACATGCCATTTCATGCTGTACCATGATTCCTGTAAACGCTGCGGGGCGGTGGAAGAGTTGGAAGTATATGGGAGTCACTTGTTTTCTTTATTCTCTATTTCTCTAAAGCCTGACAGACATCAGAATTTTGAGCTTCCTCATATTGGATTCCTCCATCCTTTGCTTGTTCTACTCACTTTAAAGGCTCTAGGTATCTGTTAGCATCCTCAATGTGACGTTCTGTGTGTGGGTGGAGTCCTGTCTGTATCGAGGTAGTAAGAGGCACAGGTGAAGTGAGAGGGGGTACCTTTTAAGGGATCTCCCAGGATAGAACCTATTATTGATGCAGGTGGAGAGGTAGTAAGGTGCTCCCCTTTCTCCACGGCAGCAACTTTCTCAAGGTCAGGTGCATTTCCGTCCCCAGTCCTCACCTCTCCGTTGGACAATATTTTGGCAGTATTTAATGTTAAGTCATTAGAAATTCTGATGTCTTGGGATCCATCACTATGTTTTCCCTGGTTTTCCATTTAAGTCTCCCTGGAGAAGGGTCCAGGCGTTTGTATTTTAAATCATTTCCAGGGGCTTCTGATGACCAAACTTATTTGGAATCAATTGTCTATGCCGTCATAGTCTTAAAAGGCGCTTAACTATATTCTTTGCCTGTTCCCATTTTCTCTTGGCAAATTGCCTTACTGGTAAGGATAAATCAAATTGTTGAATGAATGTTATCTGCGATGGACTGAACAGTATCCCCTTCCGCCAAATTCCTGTCTACTCAGAACCTCTGAACGAGACCTTATTTGGAAATAGGCTCTTTGCAGATGAGATTAAGTGAAGGGTCTGAGATGAGGTCCTCCTGGATGAGGGTGAACCTAAATCCAGTGACAGAGTCCTTCTAAGACACAGAAGAGGAGAGACACAGACACAGAGGAGAAGCCCCAGGAAGACAGAGGCAGAGACGGGAGGGATGTAGCCACAAGCCCAAGGACACCTGGAGCCCCCAGAAGCTGGAAGAGCCAGGAAGCCCCGGGAGCACAGCCCTGGGACACCTTGGCCTCAGATGTCTGGTCTCCAGGACTGGGAAAGGATGAATTCCTGTCGTTTTAAACCAATAAGTTACTGATCATTTGTTATGGCAGCTACAGGAAAGTCCTACACCATGTAACCTGCCAAGGCTACGTGTAATAAAGAGATAGCTACACATTCATCTTTACACTTATGAAAATGGAATAGAGCCACATTCCGGAGTGACTGTTCTCAAAGTTCAGCACACGTTGGAATCACCTGGAGGGCTGTGGATACTGTGGCTTGTTGAACCCACCTCCAGAGCTTCTGACCCAGTAGGTGTGTTATTAGGGCTTCCCAAGCAGCCTTTGTCACAAGCTTGTAGCCGGTGTGCTTGCTGTGAGGCCACACCTTGAGAACCAGTCTACTAAATAATGCAAAAGCTTCATTTGCCTAAAAGAGCCAGAATTTTAGTCAAGCAATATTTTTAGTGGGACTGGAGGATTACAACAACGTGTATTAATCTTGAATAAGGTGAATTTTTTAAAAAGATATGTTTTAGGCTGTTGGCTGAATAGGGCTTCTTCTGGCAGAGAGATAGGAAATAGGAGTCGTGCTTTTTCAGGCGTGTGTGGTTCTTGTGTATTTGGGCTGTCCACCTCAGTGAACATCATTCTTTTTATTATTTTTTTTAATGGTATCTTGGTTTACTTTTAAATTTCCCTCTTATTACAACTGAGTTCTTTTTTAAAAAAGGATTTATTATTTATTTATTCATTTTATTTGTTTTTGGCTGCGTCGGGTCTTAGTTGCAGCATGCAGGCTCTTCGTTGTGGTGCGCGGGCTTCTCTCTAGTTGTGATGTGTGGGTTTTCTCTTCTCTAGTGGTGGCGTGTGGGCTCCAGAGCGCATGGGCTCTGTAGTTTGTGGCACGTGGGCTCTCTAGTTGAGGCGTGCGAGCTCAGGAGTTGTGGCGTGCGGCTTTGTTGCCTCACAGCGTGTGGGATCTCAGCTCCCTGACCAGGGATCGAAGCCACATCCCCTGCATTGGAAGGCGGAGTCGCTACCACTGGCCCACCAGGGACGTCCCTGTGACGATCTCTGTTGACTTCCTCTTTAGTCTTCCTTCAGTCCATGTGGTTCATGCCCTTTCCTTTGTTCTTGAGCTGTTCTAGAGCCTCTTCCCCCTTAAGGACCGTTCTCCCAGCCTGTGCACCCGCCTCTCCATCGCCTGGGTAGAAGCCCAGTGATGACGCTCACCCCAGGTCCCCACCGATCTTGGTCCTGCCTCCCTCCCCTCCTGTGTATGTCTCCACCCCCGCCAAATGCCTGGGGTTCAGCCAGGCAGGGTCCCCCCTCAGACAAGCAGACAAACAAAAGCATGGTGTAGCTCTTCCGGAAATTTGAAGACGTTTCTCTCTCCAGGGTGATTACTTCTGTCTCACACTGTGATGACTTGTCATTTTGTCTGCATCCTCCAAATCTGAACAAAGCAAACTGAGGACCAGTGACCTTCACTCAATTCTCTCACACCGTAAACTTTTTAATTGCTCTGTTTAAAATGCATTTCTTATGTATTTCCTTGTTTAATTTATTTTGACCTAGTTCACTTGCCATCGGAAGCTATTATTGGTATTTTTTTCTGAAACATCATTGCAGGAAGAAAGGCGATAGGCAGTTGCATCTTCTACTATTATTTTTATGTTTTACTATTTATGTCATCTTGAATCTGAGCTTTTCATTTTTAAAAATAATATATTTGTCATATTTATATTACTTCAGCTGTTTTGAATTGTTTTAATTTCAAATTGAGAATAATTTTCAAAGCTTCATGTTGGACAGCACATGCAGCTATTGTATGAGTTTGCTAGTGCTGCTGTAACAAGTTTCCACAGACTGGGTGGCTTGAAAACAGGAATTCGTTCTCTTCAAGTTCTGGAGACCAGAAGCCTGAAGCCAAGGTGTCTCAGGGCCGCAGTCCCTCCAAAGGCTCCAGGGAAGGGTCCCTTCTGCCTCTTCCAGCTTCTGGGGGCTCCGGGCATCCCTGGGCTTGTGGCCGTCTCTGCCACTGTCTTCCCGGGGCTTCTCCTCTGTGTCTGTGTCTCTCCTCTTCTGTGTCTTAGAAGGACCCTGTCATTGGATGTAGGGCCACCCTCCTCCAGGAGGACCTCATCTGGATCATTATATGAATTAGCTCTGCAAAGACTGTTTCCAGTTAGGTCGCGTTGAGATGTTCTGGAGGTTAACATTTGGATACCTTGGGGGGCATAGTTCAACCCACTGTCCTAATAGTAGCTGTCCTAATACTAGATTCTCTAAGAGCAGATTTTTGAGGACATCACAGAATGTGAAGGATTGCAAAGCCATGAGGATTTTTCTGTATCAAACTATTTCAATGGGAGATTCTCTACTGACTGTGAAAGATACATACCTCAAGAGATATGACAATGGCACCCCCTGTTATGGAAATACTAGTACAGTCTTTTCCATTTTCCCTGATTGGAAACTACTTGAGATGCTATTTAAAGTGATCATTAAATAGTTGGGTTTGGCTTTTTATAAAAAATAACAGTTGTGTAGGAAAAAAAAAAAAAAAAAAAGCATGGAAAGGCTGCTTAAATGTTCTCTCCTCCACAACTCCATCTAACAAATTCACCAAACTGTGACCAGGATCATCTTTCTAACATGCCCAAGTCTGACTGTGACCTCCAAGGAAGCTCTGTATGGCCATCAGAATAGCTCATACTCTTTATAGGGTCCTTTGATGGCTTTTGTGAGGTGGACCCTGATTGTCTGTCTGACTGCATGTCATGCTATTCTTCAGTGCTCCAACCACACCAGGGTCCCAGATGTGTTTGCCTCTAGGTGCATGGTGATGTGGCTATTTCTGCTTGGAAAAAGGTCTCTTTTCTTCTAGAATGTTCTCTCAAAGCTGGCATCCAGCTCTCCTGGACTTTCTTTTTAGCTTCATCATAGCCATAATTTCCTTTGGGGAACCTTCTCTGATCCTTCAAGCTGCTTTTAGATGTCCCTTCTGGATACCCTTGTCACCTTGTGCATGTGGCTCTCTTTTCTACTGCAGTAACTTCTTTGATGATGAATTTCCTATCCTGAAACACCACAGGAACTCCAAACAAAGGGACCACCTAGATAATGATGACCAATGTGTGGAAGATGGGAGTATCCCGTTTGCTTGAATTCATGGGAAACCTTTGGGTCAAGCTGAAATCATAAACCAACATGATCGCATTCACAATAGTTTTATTCCCCCCAAAACCATTTTTTTTGGTATCAGTCATCTAGCCCCAAATCTTCATTCCATTAGTGATTCTTTTGTTTTATTTTTGTTTATTTTTACTGAAGTACAGTTGATTTACAGTGTTGTGTTAGTTTCGGGTGTACAGCAAAGTGACTCAGTTACGCAGACATATATATCTATTTCTTCCAGATTCTTTTCCCTTGTAGGTTATTACAAGTTATTAAGATAAGTCCCTGTGCTATACAACAGGTCTTTGTTTATCTATTTTGTATTTAGTTGTGTGTATATGTTAATCCCAAACTCCTAATTTATGTCTCCCCCCTCTTCCTGTTTGGTCGCCGTAAGTATGTTTTCCATGTCTGCGGGTCTATTTCTGTTTTGTATATATGATGCCAGGCTCCTTTTTTCTTTTCTGGATGGACCCTAGGGTGGTGTATGGAGGGGGGGAGAGACACTTGGAAAGCTCTCAGCAAGACCACATTTGTGTTAGTGTGATATCAGAGGCTCCCGATCAGGGTCCCATCGGATGAAGGTAAAACTCCCTTAACTGATGATGCTCCTCGGCGAATAAAGGCTGGCATCTGTTCTTTTCAGGTTTGGCTTTGAGGATGCTCCCTAGAAAATGGCAGTTGAAAAGATTATCTCGGAAGCAGTGTTCAATAATGGAGTGATCTTCAGGCATCCATGGCCCCATGGCTCTCTGTGGCCTGAATGGCAATTGTATAGCAAGCCTTCTGGTTTGCACGAAATAGGCTGCTGCAGATAAAGAAGGAGAGAGCAGGGGGAGGATATATGAACACTTCTCTTCTGTGTCTTCATGGACGACATTTAAGGCGTGGTTCCTTTCTGGGTTTTTAATGCAGTGCAGTTTTACAGGGTGACGTATTCATAGGAGGATGTGTGTTATCCAAAGACAATGAGTTGATGAAAATGTTTTGGAAGCAGATGGAGGGGTGGGTGCACTTTAAAATGATTTTTAAAATGCACAGAAAAATGATTTTCTGTGTTGTGAAATTCACTTTAAGACAGAGGATGATGTCGCTTTTTTTTTAGAAAATTAAAAGAATGACTTGTTCTTTTAAGGAGTAAACATGACTGTTTGAAAAGAAATAGCCTCAAGGAGAATTGTTATTTAGCACAACTGTAAACTTTTGAAAATGTTTCCGAGGGAATAAATAAGAGAGATCTCACAGAAAAAAAAAACAACAAAAAACTTATGATTACTAAAGGGAAAGGAAGTGGGGGAGGGAATAAATTAGGAGTTTGGGATTAACAAATACACACTACTGTGTATAAAATAGATAATCAACAAGGACCTACTATGTAGCACAGGGAACTGTACTCAATATTCTGTAATAACCTAGAATGGAAAAGAATCTGAAAAAGGATATATATACATAAACTGATTCATTTTGCTAGACACCTGAAATTAACACAACACTGTACATCAACTCTACTCCAATTAAAAACAAATAAAAAAAGAGGTCTCATTGGAAGAATGATCCCTTCATGTGCTGGGTTTACTTCGAAGCATTTAAAATATTTAACAATCTTGTCAGGTAGAAGGAGGTGATGACTGTAGACTTTGCCTTTCCCACAAAGGACCTTTTAATACCTGTGAAGTATATGCATTTTCACAGGTTGTCCGTGGGTCATATGGAAATGCTGGCTTTTGAGTTTTGCAATTCGGTGGAGCTCCTTAAAAGCATTCCTAAAATGAAATTCTGCCATTGGCAGCAATGTGGATGAACCTAGAAAATCTTATGCTTAATGCGATAAGTCAGAGAAAGACAAATACTGTATGATATCACTTACATGTGGAATCTAAGAAACACAACAGAGTGACTATAACAAAAAAGAAGCAGATTCTTAGAGAACAAAGGAGCGGTTACCGGTGGGGAGGGGGAAAGGGGAGGGGCAAATCAGGGGTATGGGATTAACAGATGCAAACAGCTATTCATAAAATAGATAAGCAACAAGGATATATCGTATAGCACAGGGAATTATACCCATTATCTTATAATATTTTTTTAAAATTTTTGAAAGAGAAAATAATGGTTTTTGTTTTGGTTTTTTGGGGGGTATGTGGGCCTCTCACTGCTGTGGCCTCTCCCGTTGTGGAGCACAGGCTCCGGACGCGCAGGCTCAGCGGCCATGGCTCGCGGGCCCAGCCGCTCCGCGGCACGTGGGATCTTCCCGGACCGGGGCACGAACCCGCGTCCCCTGCATCGGCAGGCGGACTGCCAACCACTGCACCACCAGGGAAGCCCAGAAAATAATAGTTTTATTTCATTCTTTTTAAAAAAATTTTATTGGAGTATAGTTGATTTCAAATGTTGTCTTAGTTTCTGCTGTACCACAAAGTGAATTCGTTTTACCCCATTATCTTACAACAATGTATAATGTATGTGAAAAAGTGTCATATTTTATGGCAAGATGAGAAGAAATATAAAAATTCTTCTCTGCCCTTTGGTCTCTCTCTCTCCCACCCCACTGTGCATCCTGTATCTGCCTTAGGCATTGACCAGACCTCCCCCATCAGCAGGAATATCTGCTCAGCCATAAAGAGCAACATTCTCCCAGCGCCAGCAAGATGACTCCTAAAATGATGACGGTCCTTCTTGACCTTGTGAGGCACCACAAAGATGCTCAGAGTTGGATTGTGTAAACTGTCACTAATACATCATTTAACATACAGCCCCGTGTCTCAGAAAACTCACATAACTGTCTCTTGACTTCTAACAGGGCGGAACAGTTGTCAGAGCCTTCTGAGATGCTCCACCTGGGTTATAATCCTCATTTTGGCTTGAATACAATTTTCCACTTCTTTCTTACATTGATGGATTAATTTTTTGCCTCAGGTTGCAAGATAGGTGTGGCTGTTTTTATAAAGTAGGGGGGAAATCAGAGGAAAATAAGATAGCAAGCAACCTTTACCCCACAGGGGCGGTAGGACTGCAACAGCTTAGCTGTCTCTCAAGTTGTCTGCTCATGGCTGGACCATCTTTATAAAGACAACACCTGCTTCGTTTATCACACATCTTAACATGTTTAGTACCTTTCGAGGGACTTTCAAGATCAAGTCCAGACTTTTTAATGGGACACTCAAGGGTCTTCATGCCCTGGTCCAAGCTTTCTCCCTTCCTTACCTTCTGGTACTCTGAACTCCCACGCCAACCATATGCCCTAGCCATACTTAACTATTTATTTCCTAGAATATCGCAGGGACTTTGGACTTCTCGGATTTGATTATGCTCTGTTGTCTGCCCAGCACACGATAGGTGAACAATGACTTTTTTAAGAAATCTTTTAACCCAGGTTCCAAGTTTCTCTCTTCTTAATTGAAGTATAGTTGATTTACAATGTTGTGTTAGCTTCAGGTGTACAATAAAGTGATTCATATATATACATATCCATCTACACACGTATTCGTTAAGAAGTCATTGTTTTTTTTTAAATTTTATTGAAGTATAGTTGATTTTCAATGTTGTGTTTTTTTTTTTTGCGGTACATGGGCCTCTCACTGCCGTGGCCTCTCCCGTTGCGGAGCACAGGCTCTGGACGCGCAGGCTCAGCGGCCATGGCTCACGGGCCCAGCCGCTCCGCAGCATGTGGAATCCTTCCGGACCAGGGCACGAACCCGCGTCCCCCTGCATCAGCAGGCAGACTCCCAACCACTGCGCCACCAGGGAAGCCCATTGTTATGTTAATGTTTGCTCTATGGCAAAGAGACTCTGTTATACATATAGGTGTATTCTTTTTCATATTCTTTTCCATTATGGTTTATCCTAGGAGATTGACTATAGTTCCCTGGTCCATTAATAGGAAGTCATTGTTAATGGAAATATATATATGTATATATTCTTTTTCAGATTCTTTTCCATTAACAATGACTTCTTAATGAACGAATATGTAGATGGATGAGTGAATGGAGCTTAATGTTTTAGGGTCTTTGACGAATCTGATGAAAGATAAAGACCCTCTTGCAAGCAAAACACAGACTTATATCACAAAGGTTATCTCAAGGAATCCATGGGTCCCGTGACGTCCGAGTGTTCATTGCTTCGGGAGAACCGGCGCTCACTGCGATGGGATCAGAGAACTCCATTACAAGATGGTGGTCTTCTTCTTCTTGTTTGAAACGTTGAAGCCTTTTAACAGGCAGTCCTGTACTTCAAGTGACTGCTCTAGAAGTGATTCAAAGTGAATTTCATTTCACGCTGACCCAGTCAAAATATTGATTACAAGCAAGGGAAGGAGGCTTGGGTGAGTTAATGAAGCCGTGGGGAAAATGGATGGTGTTTAAGAAAGAGGAATGCGATTGGCATCCAGACGGACTGCAAAATTCAGTGTTTCTTTTTTCTGTTTCGTGCAACAAAAGAATATTCTGGAAGCTGGAGGGCAGGGTAAGGCAGAAGACATATGAGTGTACTATGTTTAGAAGAGAAAGACTTGTGTTTCCATTCTGTTTTTCTCCAACATCGCTGTTTGAGTGTGCGATGTCACGGTCTCTCTGTGTGTCTTTGCTTGCCCCTTCTACACATCAGGGGTGCAAACGTCTTCACCGTTTCCTGGGACGCTCAAATGTGGATAAAGAAAGTGGGGAAGTGATATAGGGACTGCAAAGTACCATCCATGGGAAAATAATTGCTGTTACTACGATTATTGTCATGCTATGGATTAATTATGATCAGACAGGTGGACATACTTGAGTTGGGAAAACATAATACAAGCAAAAGGGGTTTTGGAACCGAAACAATCTCAATCCCTAATTTGCTGAAACTGACAGCATTCTGTAAGAAGTTCAGAGAACCAACATCTTTTCTACTCAGGCTGGTTGTAAGATATTTAAGCAATTGTTTTATACTCATTCAGAAGTGGTGCCCAAATTAAGTGATTCTGTTATTATATTACTTAATTGGCTTTAGGTGATTATATAATTAAAGGTGCATTTATTCATGTACCCATTTTAAAAAATAACATTTCATGAGTTCATCATAGGAATAGAGAATAAATAAAATAAAAACTACCCAAACCTACCATGCAGACATAACTGTGTCTAATGTTTTTTTGTCGTTGTTGATGATATCCATGTATTCTTTATCTATGCCAGTGGTTTTCAACTGGGAATGATCTTGATATCCAGGGGGCATGTGGCAGTGTCTGGAGACATTTTTGGGTGCTACATTCAAGGGCAGAGGGTGCTCCTGGCATCTAGTTGGTGGAGACTGGGGATGCTGCTCAACCTACCACAACACACAGGATAGTCCCCACCACAAAGGATGTGTGGCCCCCAAATGTCCATAGCACTGAGGTTGAAAAACCCTGATGGATGCATATATGTCTGACAATGTTGGGCACCTATTTCAGTCCACCATGGTTGGGTGTAGATGTTTTGATAAATAGCTCTCATGGTTAATTTCCTGTGTCAACATGAGTGGATCAGAGGGTGCCCCAATAGTTGGCTAAACATTATTTATGGGTGTGTCTGAAAGGATGTTTCTGGGTAAGATTAAGATTTGAATCCGTGGACTGAATAAAACAGATTGCGCTCCCTGTGTGGGTGGGCCTCGTCTAATCAGTTGAAGACTGAACTATAACAAAAACTTGGAGGAAGGGAAAATTCTCTATATGTCTAGCTGTCTAGCTGTCTAGCTATCTATTATCTACTACTAGAGTTGATACTACCATCTTGCCAGGTCCTTCAGCTTCCAGGTGGCAGATTATGGAATTTCTTAGCCTCTGTGATGACATCTCAGCCAATTCCCATAATGAATATCTTTCTCGAAATATATAGATTTATTGGCTCTGTTTCTCTGGACAACCATAATGCCACTTTTATTCAGATCCAAAGTGTTTCTGATCCATGAGTGGATCAGCATGCTGTTGTTATCTTTATCTTTCTGCTTGCCCTGCAGACTATGACACCCTTAATCCTTGTGCAGTAGTTGCCTGAACTTCAGACACAGGTTGTGTGAATCATGTTTTCAGTGCTGGGCTTCTGACTAAAAGTTGTTTGCTAACTCCTGAGGAGCCTATAGATTCTGGGTGAAAATCAGAAGGCAGCTCTATCCCAAGCTCATTTTGGGGAGCCTCAGATCCCATTACTAAGTTTTGCTTGGGAGCCTGGAGTTCACCACGATGCCAGGATAGACAATGATTGAATATATGCTTTCAAGAGAAGTTGCTTCTTGCATTATTTGTGGGTCTTATGTATCTATAAGTGACCGTAAAGATTTTTTTAACTGAAATATAGTTGATGATATAACTGCTGTACAGCAGAGTGATTCAGTCGTATACATATATATATATATATATATATATATATATATATACACACATTCTTTTTTTATATTCTTTTCCATTATGGTTTATCATAGGATACTGAATATAGTTGTCTCTGCTACACAGTAGGAAACCATAAAGATTGTATTCACATCTAACAAGTCATCAATAATGACCATAAATAGTTGCAAGTTTCCAAATTTTGCCCAAGGCCAGGTGCACCAGTTACCTGGTGTTCACTGATTGCCTAGTTGTGATCTTGTCTTAAAAATGATTCTTATCCTTTAAATTCACATTGGGGGGAGTGTTACTCAGTATTCATAGAGGTTACTCCAGACTTCATAGTGTTACTCCAGACTTCATAGAGGTAAGTAAGGAACTCCCCACAGCCGTGTGTCTGGGATAAGGCACACCTGGGATTCAAACCTGGGCTACACACCTGGAGACATAATCCCCATCTCTGTGTGCTCCTGTCTGCTGTGTTTAGAGCCCCATTGAGATAAGAGCTGTGGGAACACTCCCATGTGGAGCCAATAGACATTTCAGAATAAGTTCATGGTTGGCTTTTACGTTCTCATGTTTCCTTTGTATTTCTCAAATGCAAATGTTGGAAGAAAAACACAGATAGTTCCTAAACAGTTTTTAAATCTCTGAAGTTTATTCTCTCTGTTTAACTTGTTTTTGTTTAGATTTTTGATGAGAATGAGTTAAGCCTGATGGATGTGTAACATAGCAATGCATTTTTAGTACAATAAGTTTACACATGCTTTCTTAATTATAGGGAAAATAATGAAATTTGGAACAGCCCTTGGAAACAAGAAATACAGTATTTATAGAGCTCAGAAAAAGTGCCAGGCTCTTCTTTTTTCACCCATGAGGCAACACTTGATTAAGAGATTGACTTGTCCTGTGACATAATGGCATGTGTTAATCAACAAGAAGGGAGTAGTTATTGTGTCTGATTACAGATGGTAAGGTACCTAAAAACGAAACCAAAAAACCCCAGTAGGTAGTATACCAATAAATGCTACCTGTAAAGGAAAATTGCCCTCTACGATTCGAAAAACAGCAGTGAATTGATGTAGGACAGGAAAAGGAAAATTAAATAAAATAGCTTAATATATTTAGAAATGATGGATAAGAAAAATTCCATGCTGTCGATGGAAAACAAATTTAAAAGTTTCGGGAAGACGTAAAGGGTTTGAGAAAACACGTCTTCCCCCAAATTATAATTTTGACTGGTTTTCTATGGTTTATGAAACCCTTCTCTCCTCTCCCTCCCTCTTTATTTGCATTGAGGTACTGAAGGTTCATTAGTGTTTGGGGGATGAAATAAGGCGTCGCAAGCTGTGCACTTGTGAACAAGAAGGAATTGCCTTTCCGACATTTTTCGGACCCCCCAAGGGAAGGAACACTTTGCATCCCATCAGCAGGAAATGAGGAATTATATACTTGAAAGTCGCTGAGAGATGGATCTTAAGTGTTCTCATAAAAAGAGAGAGTTATGTGAGATAATGGGGGAATTAAATAACCTCCTTGTGGTAATCATTTTGTAACATCTACGTGTATCAAATCATTGCATTGTACACCTGAAACATATACAACGTTATATGTTAGTTATATCTCAGTAAGCCTGGAATAAAGAACACAGATGCCTACTCTATAAAAAAGGATCACCTATGTCTCAAACAGAATAGCCAGACAGGGGATTTTAGATAAAATGAAAGGCTGCTCTCACAAAGGTTTTCATTGGATTTATTTTATTTTTTCATGACAAAAGTTAATAGTCAGGGACTTCCCTGGCGGCGCAGTGGTGAAGAATCCTCCTGCCAATGCAGGGGACACGGGTTCGAGCCCCGGTCCAGGAAGATCCCACATGCCGCAGAGCAACTAAGCCTGTGCGCCACAGCTACTGAGCCTGTGCTCTAGAGCCTGCGAGCCACAACTACCAATCCCGCGTGCCACAACTACTGAAGCCTGTGCGCCTAGAGCCCGTGCTCTGCGACAAGAGAAGCCACCACAATGAGAAGCCCGCGCACCGCAACAAAGAGTGGCCCCCGCTTGCCGCAACTAGAGAAAGCTCGCGCGCAGCAGTGAAGACCCAACGCAGCCAAAAAAAAAGAGAGAGATAATAGTCAGGATTTTCTGCACTCACGGTGGTGCTTGTTACTATAATTGTTCTAGAAACAGGCTTTCAAACAAAAATGTTAAATATAAGAGTACAGCCTAATTTATAAATTGATATTGTTTCAAAGAATCTGATATGCAGCAAAATACAGCAGAACAGGAAAGTAGAGGTAATAATATACATCTTCCTGGCATGTGTTTATTTTATTCACAGTGTATAGGGAATAATGGGAAGATATTCTAACTTAGAATAATTTATTCTCTTTTGATCACTGTGAATCTAAGCGTGCCTATGCATAGGTGGTAGGACACTACAAATCAATACTGCAAATCAATACTACTTAATTCTGTTCTCGGTAAATGAAAGAAAATGTCTCTGATGAATATTTCACCCATAAATATCATTGATACATTTCAGACCTGACTCATTTTTTTGGTGGTATTGAGATTTTTTTCTCTGCAATCTAAATAAGTAAATTACCATGATGTTTTGATTTGGGATCCTATTGAGACTCTATGCCTAATATTATCACATATCAGAGAGAAAAGGTAGATCTGCTGTTCAGCTTGCATTGTATTGATGATTTTATGATCTTCTAGTAACCCACTTATACATTCGTTCTGAATGGTTTTGAAAGGAATGCTGGCTTTTTTGTACAGGAGAGAAGAGGCTTTCTTCATTTCTCTTTGTGAATAGTCTACTTGTTTGTAAAATATTTTCCGTGATTATCAGTATACAATGTATACAGCGGTCCCCAACATTTTTGGCACCAGGGACTGGTTTCGTGGAAGACAATTTTTCCATGGAGCAGTGGCAGCGGGGGTGGGGGGGGCGGCGGTTTCGGGATGATTAAAGCACGTTACATTTATTGTGCACTTTATTTCTATTATTATTACGTGAGCTCCACCTCACATCATCAGGCATTAGATCCTGGGGGTTGGAAACTCGTGGTATACATGATTAAATAATTTAACTTATAGCCTGTGTAACATGTCTAAGTTGATTTTAACCATGCACAAATTGGTCTGAGATTGGGAGGCATTTATATAGCAAAGTCCAGTTTTGTTTACTGTGTGTCCCAAAGCAGGTTGTTTAAACTCTTAGGCTACTAATTTCTCCATCTATAAATGGGTAAATCAAATATCTGCTTTCATCTAAACCAAAACTGTTTTCCTAAGTAAAATCTGTTTGAACTTGCTTTGGGTTCCTCTGGATATTTTCTGTTTGAATTTATGATTTTACTTAAAGTATTTCCATACCTGGCAACATTGAAACTTTAAGCCCTCAATAAGATGAGACAGTTTCGTTCACTTTTGGGGGGTAGATGCTGAATGTGTCTTGAAATCTGTCTTTAGCGATCATGGAGAAGGTCATGCTTTCCGGGCATGAACACTTCTTATAAAGAAAGCATCTGTTCCCGTTAGCGACTTTGTCTAAGGCTTTATGTTTCTGCAAGATGGTCGTGCCTATTGTTATGGGAACATGACACTTTCTGCTCATTTCAACTGTTGCATTTGGGATCCTCCATCCTGTCCCATACAACCCTGAAAATTACAACTCAACACCAGCAAATAGCTTTGGAGACATTGCCTCCGTGCAGTGACAGAGAGTTTCTCTTGGAAACAGTGTCTTGTTCAGATTGATCAGTGGAAGACAGGATGCTGTGCTCTTTCTTGACAGGTGACATGCCCAGGTGCTCTGAGCTCATGCAGCTGCTCTGAGCTCCACAGGCCCAGAGGTCTGTTAACGCAGCCTGATTCTCAAGGCAAGCCATGACCAAAATCGGAAGCAAGAAAGTTTCGATCCATTTTAGAATTGGGATGTGCCGTTGTTGATCTATCACAACCTACGCTCTTTTAGAAGAGGTGGATATTTTTGCTTCTAAGAGATGAGAGAATGTTAAAATGTTTTATTTACTTTTTTTTAAGGAAAATATTCCCAAGGTAGAGCATAACAAATTTTCTTCTTTTTTTTTTTAACACCTTTATTGGAGTATAATTGCTTTACAATGGTGTGTTAGTTTCTGCGTTATAACATAGTGAATCTGCTATACATATACATACATCCCCATATCTCCTCCCTCTTGCGTTTCCCTCCAACCCTCCCTACATAACAAATATTTTAACTGGTTTTTATTGAGATGGCGTTGAGATCCTCAATAAACTTGCTTGTTCTGAATCAAGTTTCGAAGCATAACATGTAATCACTGGCTACATTTGGAGAAAACATTCACATTCATAGGTTCATTAATGGGAAGTAAAACATTAACACAGTTTTTACTGTTTTTCTCCACTCCTGGCCCTAAGCAGAATAGATGGAATCGACAAGCTATCGTGCCAGTACTTAAACGTGGATGGAATAAAATGTCACCCAGACCCTGCAGGGAGATTTGAGGAAAGGGAATGGTATTTTGGTATATACATATAGTTGAACTGCAGGAACTGTGAATTTGGTCTATTACATGGCACAGTGGACTTTGCATATGTCATTTATGTCATAGACCTCAAAATAGGGAAATTATCCTAATTAACCATGTGGGTCCCATCTAATTCCATGAGCCTTTAATAGAGAACTTTTTTTAGGAGAGATGCAGCAGAAGGGGAAGTCAGAAAGATTCAAAGTGTGGGAAGAATCCACCTGGCATTGCTGGCTCCAAGGTGCAGGGGACACTTGCATGGACCAGAGAGAGGACTCTAGGAGTTCAGGGCTGCCCCCACTAACCACAAGCAAGGAAAGTCTGTATCAGTACAACCCCAAAGACCTGAATTCTGCCAACAATCAGAGTGAGCAAGTTCATTGAGTATCTCAGTGCCATCTCAATAAAAATGCCCACATAAAGTCTTATGGACCTAGACAGAATGATTCAGAAGTTAATATTGAAAAAAGTACATGTAACAAGGTTTAGGGTACTACGATTAAAATGACCAATGTCAATGGGAGGTAGAGGTATTAGCTATTAAAACATTGTATTGGGCAATGGAATATTATGCAGCTATGAAAAAGAATGAAATAATGCCATTTGCAGCAGCATGGTTGGACCTAGAGATTATCATACTAAGTGAAGTAAGTCAGACAGAGAAAGACAAATACCATATGATATCACTTAGATGTGAATCTAAAATATGACACACATGAACTTATTTACAAAATAGAAACAGACTTTCTGACATAGAGAACAGACTTGTGGTTTCCAAGGGGGAGGGACGGATTGGGATTATGGGATTAGCAGACACAAACTATTACATATAGGATGGATAAACAACAAGGTCCTACTGCTCAGGGAACTATATTCAATATCCTGTGATAAACCATAATGGAAAAGAATATGAAAAAGTATGTGTGTATATATATATATATATATATATATGTATAACTGAATCACTTGGCTGTACACCAGAAACTAAGACAACATTGTAAATTATATTTCAATTTTTTTAAAAATGAAAAAGTATATATAGAGAATGCAAAAAAAAAAAAAAACCAGAACACCTTGTATTGGACCTATAGTTAAAATGGTGGTCTTGGTTCATGACAGACAAAGAAAGCACAAGAGAAATTCCAAAATAAGACTCAATTGTGCTTGGCAATATTGTATTTGGTAAATGTGGCATCGCATGTCAGCAGGGACAAATGGACATTTTATTGGATGTTGTTGGGACAACTGGCTGGACATTTGAGAACTGAGAAAAAGATAAAATGGGATGCATAGCAAACCATACACCACAGTAAGCAAAAATGCGTCAGGGATATACATACGAAAACATGTAACTTGTTATGTACTAGAAATAAACCTTCTATTGCTCAAATTCCTGAAGCTATAAAGTTAAACGCTAGTGAATTCACTGCATACAAGCATAAAACTCTTGCATCTCTCAACCAACCGTAAGCACAATTTAAAGACAGAAGGCAAACTGTGAAAAGATGTCTGCAGTGTGTATCACACACAAAGAGATGTCTCTATTACAATCAAGATTTTTTTAAAATTTCAGAAATGTGCAAGTGAAATAAACAGATGACCCTCAAAAGAAAACATGGAAAAGGCTTTAACTATATGAAGATATACCGAACTTCATAATAAGAGAGTTACAAATCTACATCAGGCACAGATACCACTTCTTAACAATTAGATTGGAAAATTGCAAAAGTTTGGCAACAAACCCTGTTGGCCAGGCTGTAGAAACATAAGCCCAATACGTTTGCTGATGGAAATGCAAAATTGGACCACTTATAGGAGGATAATTTGGTGATATCCATATCCAGTTAACCTTTGATTAAGCAATCCTACATCTATGAATCCAGCCCAAAGATAAATAGGTAAAAATACTGCATCTCTTTGGACAGCATTACTCATAGCTGCAATGTTTGTAATCTGAAAGGTAGAAAGAATTTCAAATGTCTCTCAATAGGAGATTGGCTCAACAGACTGTGATACATGGATAGATAAAATACTATGAATCCAAAATAAGAATCAAGATATTGGTGTGGGGTGAGCTATAGGTTGTAATAATGAGTGAAAAAAACAGAAAGAAAAAGGTGCACAACAGAATAAGTGTGTAATTAGGCTAAATTTTGTAGAAGACAGAGAGCTACACAGATACCCCATAGGCCTCCAAACGTATGCATATATCCTTGTATTAGCAAAACTGTCAGGTGGGAGAATGAATGAATGGCATTAGAATACCTATCTTTCACACTTGTCCTGTGCCATTTTGCAAGAGTTACCACACCATCAGAACTTCAGTATCTTTTTGCATGAATTGGAAATAATAATCCTGCTAATTACATGGTCTGGAGGTATCAATATAGATAATACTTGGCTGTATGACAAACACAAGTCATACAACTGTTGCTCATTGTTTATGGAACATACTGTATCTTCAACACACGTACTTGTAGGATGGATAACTCCACTGAAGATCAACATCATCCCATCTGACTCTACAGTTTTCTTTGAAAATTTCTTTAGAAGTTGAGAAATTTGTGAAAATGACAAAGGGAGAGGCTGCACACCCCAACAAAACTGTCCTCCTGTCTTGACACCAAATGCAACTAACTTCAGGGGGGTCCTTAAAACCCTCACTTCTGACGGTTTGCTAGAAGCACTCACAGCACTCCCTGAAAACTGGTGCACTCAGCGCTATGGTTTATGGCAGTGAAAGGACACAGATTAAAATCAGCCAAGAGAATAAATACATCTACAAGTCAAGGATTGCCAGCTGTCACCAGGAGCTAGGAGAGAGGCATGGAGTATATGCTCCCCCAGAACCTCCAGAAGGAACCAACTCTATCGACACCTTCATATCTGACTTCCAGCCTCCAGGATTGTGAGAGAACACAATTTTTTTTTTTTAAAGCCAAGTAGACAGGTGGGTGGGTGGGTGGGTGGGTGGATGGGTGGATGCATGGATAGATAGTTACAGTCATCTCTCAGTATCCATGGGAAATTTGTTCCAGGACCCCCTTGGATACCAAAATCCACAGATGCTCAAGTCTCTTATATAAAATGGCATAGTTTTTTTTTTTTAACATCTTCATTGGAGTATAGTTGCTTTACAATGCTGTGTTAGTTTCTGCTGTATAACAAAGTGAATCAGCTAAACGTATACATATATTCCCATATCCCCTCCCTCTTGCGTCTCCCTCCCACCCTCCCTATCCCACCCCTCTCGGTGGTCACAAAGCACCAAGCTGATCTCCCTGTGCTATGCAGCTGCTTCCCACTGGCTATCTGTTTTACATTTGGTGGTGTATATATGTCCAGATGGCATAGTATTTGAATATAACCTATACACATCCTCCCATAGACTTTAATCATCTCTCGATGACTTATCGTACCTAATACTTATCGTACCTAATACTTATCGTACCTAAATGCTATGTAAACAGTTGCAAATCCAATGTAAATGCTATATGTAAATTGTCATTGACGCAGCAAATTCAAGCTTTGCCTTGTGGAACTTTGTGGAATTTTTTTTTTCCTGAATATTGTACATCCGAGGTTGGTTGAGTCCTCAGATGCAGAACCCACAGATATGGACAGTCAACTGTAAATAAGTAAAATTAGCCAAGGGAAATAGTGCATATGGGACATCGTCCAGAAGGGGTCCTAAGGTGGAATTTCCACTGTTCTATTCCCAAGAGGTCATAGATGGTGTTGCTTCCTCCCAGATATGCTTATGATGACATACAGAGTATTGGCTACTAGGGAAGCTGGCCTGAGCCTTGGTACCCAGAGTCTTTATCGGAGCTCCATCCTCTCCAGCCCCTGGGGTAGACCATTAGCCTCCAGCCTCTACAGAGGTGGGGCTAATATGTGTGGTCTTCAGTTCCTCTGGAGGTCAGAACTGATAGGCACAGTCCAAAGCCTCCGTCATAAGTCACATTGTAGACTCTTCCAGTTGGCCCAAAGCTGCAGGTCAGCAGAGGCACTCCTAGCACCAGGGCATTCCAGGGGTCTGGAGATCACCTCCCAGAGCAAAAGCCAGGCATCTCTTTAGGAAGGGGTAATTGTTCACTACACACATATTTATATAGTCTATCAAATAGTAATACTGGGGCTTCCCTGGTGGTGCAGTGGTTGAGAGTCCGCCTGCCGATGCATGGGACATGGGTTCTTGCCCCGGTCCGGGAAGATCCCCCATGCCGCGGAGCGGCTGGGCCTGTGAGCCATGGCCGCTGAGCCTGTGCGTCCGGAGTGTGTGCTCCGCAACGGGAGAGGCCACAGCAGTGAGTGGCCCGCATACCGCAAAACAAACAGACAAACAAAACACAAATAGTAATACTGAAGTACACTTTGAGATGTAGTTAGAGGTATTTCTCTTGGGGGAAAAAAAAGAGATTCAAAATCATGATGGGACCTAAAATTTGGAATATTCAAATCTTAGCAAAATGGCTAAAATCGAGTAACCAGTAACTTCTTATTTTCTTGAGTGATCTTGACAGGAAGTTGATTGCTCCTGCTTTAAATATAAGGTCTTTGGGTAGCAAAGGAAACCGTGCTATTTCTATGTGAATTGTGTCAATTCGCTGTTTGTATGAAAAAATAATTGCATGTAATTGTGAAGGACGCACAACTGCCTCAAAATTCATTTAAAAATCCCTCTTCGGGGACTTCCCTGGTGGCGTAGTGGTTAGGAGTCTGCCTGCCAATGCAGGGGACACGGGTTCGAGCCCTCGTCCAGGAAGATCCCACATGCCGCGGAGCAGCTAAGCCCATGGCCACAACTACTGAGCCTGTGTGCCACAACTGCTGAGCCTGGACGCCTAGAGCCTGTGTTCTACAACAAGAGAAGCCACCACAATGAGAAGCCTGCTCACCGCAACGAAGAGTAGCCCCTGCTCGCCACAACTAGAGAAAGCCCGTGCACAGCAAGGAAGACCCAATGCGGCTAAAAATAAATAAATTTAAAAAAAAAACAAAAAACCCGCTTTGGAATCTGTTTTCATGCTTACTCAATTATAACATTCAGGACATAAATTTGCCATCATGGAATAAAACAGGATGGGTTACATCTTTCTGCATCCAGAACCATTTCTGATGCTGTTGGATGACGGGGCACATCAGTACACGATGGCAGAGACATGAAGAAAATCTTTGCATCTGCATTTGGATGCATTTGTTTTCTTCTAACCTGGACATGCATGGCTGAGACTTGTATCCCAACAACAAGGGAACTCCCAGGGGGTGATTTGGAGCCTCTTTTCTCTGAGCAACCATCCTTAATCCATCGTCTCTTTGTCGGCTGACCTCCAGCACCAGGCCCTTGCTTTTTTCATAGCATTATTATGTACTTCACAGATGCAATTTTCTTTCAAATTGCACATCAGTGAAGGTCACGGGTTTCTTAATTCCAAAACTTTTGACGCCTCACTCGATTTTGTCACCGGAGGCCTACTTGCTATTCCGAGAAGCTTGTGCTTCTGATAGCTGAGAATTAACTTGAAGTGCCGGCTTCTGAATCTCAGATGCTCTCTGTGGGATGGGCATCAATAGGGCCTTTTCTTAGGCATTATACTGAATGCTGGTGTGGGCCAATGCTGGCGGGCTCTGTAGGGGGGAACAAGAGATGAGAGGAAGCCAAATGAGGTGCGGAATATGAACAAAGCAAAATGGGTGACTGTGCCTTATTTCAGCTCAGTTCCCGCCGTTTTATAATCTGCTTCAATTTTGTAAAACTAAGATTTTCTATTTTTCGGGCCGTTTCAGATTCCCAGCAAATCAAGGGGAAAGTACAGAGGTTGACCATAGACTCCTGCACCCCGACACATGCACGGCCTCCCCACAGATCAGCGTCCCCCACCAGTTGGTGCATCTGTTACAGTGGATGAACCTACACAGACACATCACCATCAGCCAGAGTGCATAGTTTACGTTAGGGTTCACTCTTGGTGTTGTAGATTTTATGTGTTTGGACCAATTTATAGTGACATGTATCCACCATTAGAGTATCATACATTGTATGTTCCCTGCCCTAAAAATCCTCTGCCTGTTCATCCCTCCCTCCCTACAACCCATGGTAACCACTGATCATTTTCCTGCCTCTGTAGTTTTGCCTTTTCCAGGATGTCATAGTGCTGGAATCACACATTATGCAGCCCTTTCAAATTGGCTTCTTTCACTTAGTCATATGCATTTCAGGTTTTTTCATATCATTTCATACCTTGATAGCTCATTTCTTTTTAGTGCTGAATAATATTCCGTTGTCTGGATGCCCCGCAGTTTATGTATCCATTCACCTACTGAAGGACATCTTGGTTGCTTCCAAGTTTGGGCAATGATGAATAAAGATGCTGTAAACATCTGTGTGTAGGTTTTTGTGTGGACATAAGTTTTCAATTCCTTTGGATAAATGCCAAGGGGTGTAGTAAATCTGCATGGTTGGTCTATCTTTCTTTTTGTCTATCTATCTGTCTGTCTGTGTGTCTGTGTGTCTGTGTATCCATCCATCCATTCATCCATCTAAATATAGTCTATCATCTATATCCATCTATCTATCCATCCACCCATCCATCCATCCATCCATCTATCTATCTGTCTGTCTGTGTGTCTGTGTATCCATCCATCCATTCATCCATCTAAATATAGTCTATCATCTACATCCATCTATCCATCCACCCATCCATCCACCCATCCATCCACCCACCCATCCACCCATCCATCCATCCATCCATCCATCCATCCATCCATCCATTCATCCATCTAAATATAATCTATCATCTACATCCATCTACCTATCCATCCACCCATCCATCCATCCATCTATCTGTCTGTCTGTGTATCCATCCATCCATTCATCCATCTAAATATAGTCTATCATCTACATCCATCTATCTATCCATCCACCCATCCACCCATCCATCCATCCATCCATCTATCTGTCTGTGTGTCTGTGTATCCATCCATCCATTCATCCATCTAAATATAGTCTATCATCTACATCCATCTATCTATCCATCCACCCATCCATCCACCCACCCATCCATCCATCCATCCATCCATCCATCCATCCATCCATCCATTGGTTCTGTTTCTCTGAAGGACCCTGTCTAATACACCAGCTAAGTAGTTTTGGAGTTACTGAAGTTTTCTCACTTTTCTGAGCCTCAGTTGACACATCTTTAAAATAAGGATAAGCACACCTACCTGCTAGTGTTGTTATGAAAGTGAAGTATGGTGGTTTCTGTAACACACTGGGTGTGTTCCCTGTAACACAGTGTGTGATGGAAAATGTTTATGGTTGCTCTCATAAACCAGTATATTATTGAGAACTCTTTTGTTCATCTGTACTGCCCCTCCTCCAAGGACAGTTTGCTGGAGCGGGAAGGGGGTGATTGACACCACCCCCAGGGACTCTCTTGGAAGAGCTCCTGGCTCTTGGGGCATGATTAATTAGTGGGTGACGCATATCTGCCCTGTAACTGAGAATGATGTAGGCTCAGGGAAGTACAAGTGGGTTAAGCTTCTAGCTACCGCAACTCTATGTATCTAAGGAACTCAGACTTGGGGTGAGGGATAGGGTGGTATCTGGGCCTCTAGGTATGGGCTCAAACACGATTCCTGGATTGTGACGGGATTTGGAACAGCAGACTCTACAGATGACCACGTGTGGGCTTTGTAATAAGGCAGACCACAGTATATTTTTAGCTCTCATTCTCACCAGTTTCCATCCAAAACACTGCCTAGGAGAGAGGAATCATTCTAAGAGTAGGAGACACCAAGCCTGGTTATACATCCATGGATGTGATGACCTGAGTAATACCCTGATATCAGTTGATATTGGGATACGCATCCTAACTTGCTCTGATTCCGTGTTCAGAAAGTAATCTTCTAGTTTTTTTTTGTTTGTTTTTCTGTTATCATGGCTCTTTATTTTTTTAAGATCCATAGCGTTTTAAAAAATTTATTATGTTAGTTACAGGTGTACAATATAGTGATTCATAATTTTTAAAGGTTATACTCCATTCATAGTTATTATAAACTTTTGGCTACTTTCCCCGTGTCGTACAATATGTCCTTGTAGGTTATTTTATACATAGCAGTTTGTACCTCCTAATCCCCTACCCCTGGGTTGCCCCTCCCCCTTCCTTCTCCCCACTGGGGAACCCCTAGTTTGTTCTCTGTATCTGTGAGTCTGCTTCTTTTTTGTTGTATTCACTATTTTGTTGTACTTTTCAAGGTTCCACATATAAATGAGATCATACAGTATTTGTCTTTCTCTGTCTGACTTATTTCACTCAGCATAATGCTCTGCAAGTTCATCCATGTTGCTGCACATGGAAAAATTTCATTCTTTTTTTATGACTGAGTAATATCCCATTGTATATATGTACCACATCTTCTTTCTCCATTTGTCTGTTGATGGACACTTAGGTTGGACACTTAGTAATCTTCTAGTTTTACATTGGCTTCCCACATAGGTATTCCTTTTTAAAAAAAATTACTTATTTTATTGAAGCTAGTTGATTTACAATATTATATTAGTATCAGGTGTAAGTAGTTTGTTTTTTAAATATCCAGTTTATTTAAAAGTTACCTTGGTATACTAATCCTAGATACTAAAAGAGAGAACACAGTGGTCAAAGCAAACAAAATCTAGGGTACTTTCCTGATGGTCCAGTGATTAAGCATCCACCTTCCAATTCAGGGGACGTGGGTTCGATCCCTGGTCCGGGAACTAAGATCCCACATGCCATGGGGCAAGTAAGCCCATGCGCCACAACTGCTGAGCCCACGTGCCTCAACTAGAGAGCCTGTGTGCCGCAAACTACAGAGTGCACACACACTCTGGAGCCTGCGTGCCACAAATAGAAGTCCACACATCACAACTAAGACCCGATGCAGCCAAAAATAAATAAATAAAATAAATAAATACTAAAAAAAAAAAAATTAAAAAGCAAAATCTAGAATATCTTTGAATTCAAGTATCTGCCATTACAGAATAAAGCAGCCGTCTTTTAGATATTTTTAATACAGAATTAAGTAACAGTTTTAAATATTTGCTTTGATTTATTATATAAAATTGATTCATGTATTTAACAAAGCACTGAATTTTCAGGCCTGAGCCCTATGAATTTTCTTTGTAGCCCCTCGAACACACATGGTTAAGATTTCCCAATGACTGTATCCAATGTTTCTCCACCATTGGGTGGGTTCACAGTCACATAGGTTTTCTTATATACATTTTCTGGTCTGCATAATTGTTATATTTCCCATGGGGGCAAGGCAGGGAACAGAAGAAGAGAAAAAACACAAATTAGCATTTTTGTGTTGTACATCGATCATGTGAGTTTGGTTAATGCCACTCCATTACTGAACGGTTCACTCAGTCTTAATTTTGAGTTACAGAGTCAAGACTAGATCTTGCATCATAATTGAACCCATCCAGATGAGATTTTTGGGCTCTTCAGTCATCTCCTGGTAACCTCCTTGTTAATAGCTCTGTATAGGCTAGCTCTGCTGTGTAACAAGTGACCTCAACCTTAGCAACCTAAAAGAACAAGCGTTTATGATATGTGGGGGAGAAATCTGGGCATGGCTTGCTGAGTACCCTACTCAGCATCTTATGAAGCTACAACTGAGTTGCCATCCAGGCTGTGTGTACTTTTTCTGGAATTCAGGGTTCCCTTCCAAGCTCATGTGCTTTTTGGCAGAATTGAGGTCCTTGAGGTTGTAGGACTGAGCTATCATCAGGGCTGTTCTTGGCTCCTTCGAGCATGTAGCTATGGCATATAGCTCTATCCATGCAGTTCACAATATGGTACCTCACTCTTCAAAGCCGGTAGGAGAGAATCTCTCACTCAGACAGTTAAGACAGAGTCCTGTATCACATAAGCTAATCATAAGGTGACATTTCATCCCTTTTGCCGTATTCTCCTGGCTAGAAGTGAGTCACAGTTTCTACCTGCAGAAAAGGGGAGGGGAAGATACAAAGACATGGCTCACTGGGAGTCAATGTGGAGGGGTGGGGGGCTGCCACAGATTTCCTCTGTATGGCTTTTCTCCATGGATTTCTGGTCCAATGGCAATGCTCAACCACCGTAGGGTCATTAAGAGGACTGCATTAAATGGCATATGCAAAACCACCAGTCCATCATACATTGTGAGTCACATTCTTCTCTCAGTTTCCCTGTGAGTTTTTTTCTCAGGATCCTATATTAGCCAGTTAGGAAAAGTATACCAAATATTGCTAGGAAATAGAAAACTGAAGTAACCTCTCATATGTACACCCTTCCCCACACCTGAAAAAATTTGGAATAAGGCCACTCAGGCAAACCTCAATTGTAGTGGAAAAAATAATTAAAGTGGTGACACCCTTCTGTTTCATTTAGCATGTCGTCCCAGGTAATGAAATGCTGTTCCATTTCTTGTGTGAACTGTCAAATCACACATCCTTATCTCTGACATGTTAGGCTCTCGTTTGTTGGATTCCACGTAACATCCCAGCACCATGAACAAATCTTATTTTTTGATGTGCGTGATATACACAGTTTATAAAGTGAGATTGTCACTGTTTATTGCACTGAAGAATCCGTGCAGGAGAGATCAGCATCTGTATGTTACTTTAATGCCATTCTTTAATGCTAACTCTATTTATTTTGCCTCAAATGATACTGCTATCCGGTACACAGGTTTTTTTTTTCCCCCTCTAAGTAAGTGCATCTTACATTGTGAATAATAAAAAAGGTCACTTAAACCTGCACCAGTGGTGACCTTGCTCTCCCTTGATTCTGTAGCCAAAACCCAACTGGATTATAGTCAAGGACAAACATTATTTTGTTATACAGAGGCCGCTGAAACTGCAGACTCAATTTGGGTAATTACAGGACTGTCTCGTATATGTCAGCCAGGTCATAATTAAAGTTGGGATGTCCTTGGTTTCAGACTCTCTCCTACTGGCCGTTGTCCTCAGAGTTCTTGAGGCTTTTACGTGCCAGTGCGTGTAGCATGGATTAAGAATGCTACCCCAACTATGTAAATGTTACTGTCTAGCTCCTATTAACGGTGATGGACTTGAGGTGGAAGCTTCAATTAACAGAGCCAGATCATTTAAATAGAGAAGAACATTTGAAATCCAACACATCCATGTATTTTGGACATGTATCCAAAACCCTCATTAGTGTGCTAAGACCAAGAAACTCGGTGTACCTGTCAATCAAGAGCATGGTCCCTTGCCCCTTCTCCACCACCAAGTATACTGCATTGCCCAAGGAAGGCATTCTTCCCATTAAGTGCACCTGAGTTTCCCAGGCTCCACCCATAGCATCTTAAAATGGATTCCCATGACTAGGGATCAACTCTTTGCTTTCCTTATGTTCCATAATTGGTTTGCAGCAATTCTACTTGTGCCCAGACTTTCTTCCACTTCCACTGGAGTTCAAAGATGTTTCAAGGTTATCCATACACTAATCCTTTGTGGACAGCCCATAACTACTCTACATGCAGAGTTGCTTGTGGGTGCCATTGCTTTTGGACCTGCAAGCAAGCTGGCTTTCTCTGGTCCCTGCTACTATCAGGGACCACCTTAGGACATGCATCCTTGGATGAGACCCAGTTCTGTTGAGTTTTTCAGAAGCCTCAATTTGCCAAAACAGTTCGATAGTCCATGCATAACTGATGATATTCACTCTACTGAGCTACCCTTTACCAATGTGAGCACTGTAGTGGCTCAGTAAAAATACCTGAGTTTTACAGATTGTTAATGAAGAATAATGCTTTGGTATTTTGCATGGTGGTACCCTTTTCTGTGTCCTGCTCCACCCTAGGATTCCCTGAGAGACTCGCTTATGAGTCTCTGGATGCAAGACTTATGGACCAAACAAGTGTCGGACATCAGTCCAGAGAGAGCTGGCCTCAATGACCGAAGCATTAAACCTGACCATGTTTCTTCTCATTAAGTCAATTTCTTTCTAGGGACCCTTTTCTGGTCACTTTCACATATTCCTCTTGTGTGTCAAACACATTCCGACATCGGATGCAAACACACCTGGGGCTGAAGGACACACCCATGCAACATAAAAGGTTGACAGCATTACTGGATTTTCTGGTCTGCATATCCAAGAGTTTCCATCGTGCCCAAGTGAATGTTTTGGGCACCAGTCATTTCGTTGCGGGTCAACAGTCAGGACACACAAAAAAGTGATGCTTCACGGATCATGGGGTAGAAACTCAAAGGAAAACATTTTAACAGAAACCATGTTCTGCTTCATTTGTGTCATGAGCAGAACGCTATTTCCTAAGGCTGTGTTTCAAATCAGATGCTAATAGCAAATGAAAAAATGTTACTTCTGTTTGGGGCGGGGTGGGGGGGGAAGCTCGTGGCTGTGTAGGTGATAAATGAATCTGTTGCTGCTCTCCCCTCTTTCTTTATATCTCCAAGAGTGAATTCAAGGTCTCGTTTACATGCCCAAGACATGTGGGTGATGGTTAATTGGGGTGAATAAATGATAGGAATTACATCTACATTCAGGTCCCAGAAGGTTCTGGTTTTTCTTCCATAGAAGCATCTGACCTCCTGCTTCCATAATTATCTCCATGGCCGCGGTTAGTTAATTAGGTGAAGATGTCAGAAGAGCTTAAAACCGAAACACTATTCCTAACTTGGTTTATCTCACCCTCATTAATTTTTGAAGCATACTTCAAAGTCAGAAATACTGTCATCTTCCTGTTTTTGAATTATAGCTGGAGAGAAGAAAGACTAGTGTTGGGTTAGAATCAGACTTCTTGGAAATGGACAGGGGCCCTAACAGCAATGTCGTGAATATCTGCACATTTAACAAATGCGTATATTTTACTGAGCGTTTCCTTAATGGGGCATGGCAGATTGGATTTGACTGTACTCTGTTTTTCTTTAGGGTGAAGTTGTTTTTCTTGAGTTGTGGAGCAATTGCTACGGCATTAAATCAGAGTTGCTGCCGCAGAGCCAGGCACATATGGGCAATAAAATACCCAGATTGGAGCTGACTGGGGTATCAAATTTTGGGAAAATGACCCAGGGTGACAATATGATGGGTTTACCTTGCCTCAGAAAAGGAGATGCTGTTTCCCTCCTCTATAGGATGACATATTAACGAGAACACAGGCAGATGGGTTGGCTTGCTGGAGAGGAGGAATGGGGAAAGACTGTACCTTCCAGGACAAGTTAGAATGTTCTTTCTTTCTTTTCTTTTTTTTTTTTTTTTAAAGAGAAAGTGGGTAAATTAGACCTATCCCAAGTTATAGGGCAATTTGTGGGGCATTTGATTACAAAATAAAAGGGAGGGCAGAATGTTAGGTTACAACGTAGAATGCAATAGGATGGCATCGAACCTGTACCTGGCCACCTTTGTGGCTTCTCTACAAAATGCAGTTTGGTAACCGAGACTGGACAAGGTGATTGTCTTCCTTCCTTCTTTCGCAGACTTTGGGCACATGTGGGCACAGCTGGATTATAAGTAAGAACAAATATTTGTGCTTTGCTGTGATTTACTGCCATCTGATCCAATAATGATATTTTAGAGCAGCTTTCTCCTATTGCCATCCTGAGGCAGTATACATTATCAGACAAAGCCACATAGATCGACAGTGATTAAACAGCAAGCCCTACTACCCAAAGCAAGCTTTTCGCCATGTGTGAAAGTTACATAGTCCAGAACTTCCCTGTGTGCAGAGGAAACAAACTCAATGCCCTCCGAGGCAAGAGAGACAAGAGGCATAAGAGTCTTGCTGATTTCATGAATATTCTTGGCGTAGAAAGGACGCAGTGTGGGTGCTGGATGTGAAAATAATTATGTAAATTCAGGATGCCAAGGATCTTGTTTAAACAAACTGTAGCCTCACAACCCCACCTCTAAAAGTGCCGTCTGGTGTGAATAGCCTTGCTAGCATTTCTTTTTTTGGCCACACTGCGTGGCATGTAGGATCTCAGTTACCCGACCAGGGATTGAACTTGCACCCCCTGCATCAGAAGCATAGGATCTCACCCACTGGACCGCTAGGGATGTCCCCTCTACTAGAATTTTAAAACAAGGCAGTCTCTGATCTTTAGAAAGCTTCACCTTGGAGATAGGAGAAGATAATCGGGAGGAGAATTCTATAGAACCAGAATCACTCTTGCTCTGCTGGACTGAACATTGTGGGGCATCTGGTAGGCTCCCTGAAACATTTCACATTAAACTCTTGGGTCCACATGGTGGACGTACGTTACGATGGTCCCAGTGATGTCTTCCTCTTGGTGTTCACGCCTTTGTAGAATCCCTTCTCCTGAAGTGAGGGTAGGAGGTGCGATTTGCTTTTAATCTAGAGAATATGGCAAAGGTGAGAAGACATCACTCCTGTGATTATTACATTGCACTGTATTATATTACATTATATATTATATTATGACTCCGTCTTACAAACTCTCCCTCAACTCTTCGCTTGCTTTGAAGATGCAAGTGTCGCGTTGTATCGTACAATTGCAAGGGAATGTATTCTGTCCACACACAGAGTTTGGAACCAGAACTTTGCACATTTCAGCCCCCAGATGAGCACTCATCCCTGGCTGACCTCTTGATTTCAGCCTTGACAAAAATTCGGTTAAGCTGTGTCTGGACTCCTGACCCACAGACACTGTGAGATTATAAATGTGTGTTGTTTCAAGCCTGTACGTTGGGGGCACTTTTTTTTTTTTTTGAGCACAGAAAATGAATATAGTAGCGCACAGCAGCAAAGCTGAACATCTGTTATTCCAGCTGACCCCAGGGGCTCTTATCCAAGGACCATTTTTATCTATTGTATCTGTCACCAATGAATCTGTCAAAGTCAAGATCAAGTGACATCTTCATCAAGCCTTCCTCAGCCCATGTGGAGCTCTGCTGCATGCTGTTCTTGCTGACAATGCCACCCATGTGAGAATCTTGTAAAAGTCCTCTTCAGTTTAATAGGAAATTCTATGATAACAGGAGGCTGCTCTTGTTCATGAGTTCCTCTTCATGGATTGAATCCTGTGTGCGTTTCTCCCAGTATAAATCTTCCTTCCATGTGTCTATGGGTTATGCTGTAAATTTTCCAAGTGGCTCAGTCTCTCAGCTGACTTTGCAAGGTGGTCTTTTCTGATGTACGTCTTTTACAAACTTTCTTAAAATGCTCCAGAGCTTCCCTGGTGGCGCAGTGGTTGAGGGTCTGCCTGCCGATGCAGGGGACGCGGGTTCGGGCCCAGGTCCGGGAGGATCCCACACGCCGCGGAGCGGCTGGGCCCGTGAGCCATGGCCGCCGAGCCTGCGCGTCTGGAGCCTGTACTCCGCAACGGGAGAGGCCACAGCAGTGAGAGGCCTGCGTACCGCAAAAAAAAAAAAAAAAAAAAATTGCTCCAGTGTCATTCTATAGGGAATTCCTTGCTGATACCCAGCCATCATTAAACCCCACTATTACTTTTTCCAGTCACCATTGTGGAGAACATGGGGGAAAAAGTGTTCATGGCCACAGTGGGTAAGCATTTTTGCCTGTTAGCTCACGCTCCGTAATCTCACCTGCATATTCTGTGCAACTCGGCAATGTGTTCATTCACCTCTCATTGGACATTTTCCACATCATCTTTCACAAATATACTTCATGAACATATCAAGCCTTCAAGTGGATTATAACGCTTACTTAAAATAAAAAGCTCAACATCTTTAAGGTGTAATTCACATAAGAGAGATACAACAAAACCGCACCCTCTTAAAGTACACAGTTTGATGTGTTTTGACAAATGTTTACCCAAGTTTAATCACGGAAACAACCAAAAACATACAATGTTTCCATCACTTTAAAATGTTCTCTTGTATTTCTTTGAAATTGTTTCCCTTCCACCCTCCTCAGTCTCTGGAAGCCACTGTTTTTTTTTGGTTGTTTTGTATCTAGTTTTGATTGTAGTCAGTCTTTTCTAGATTTTAATAGGAATGGAATTATGTACTTTGTGGGTATTTTTCTGGATTTTTTTTCAGTGCTTAAAGTTAGCTTTGAGATGTGTCTTGTAGGTGCCATGCAGATGGCATCATCAATACCCCTGCAATAAATAAGTGGTTAGGATGTCTAGACTAATGGTACCACATGCACCAGGGGTATGAAAGGATGTATTATTCACAAATGAAGGGCTGGTGACTTAGTTTTTGTTGTTGTTGATTTTTACTGTTGTTACAGCACATGGGCTGAGGTTTGCATAGTTCAAATCACCCTCTGGCACCAAGAGAACATACATAGTGGTGTTCTCAGAAGATTGCCCAATTGTAGGGTGAAAGTAGCAGGGGTGCAGTGAGGCTGGACTCATTGTTCAGACATCAACAGTGAAGCCTGACTTTTTACCAGGTGCATCCAGATATTGTGTGTGAGCCTATGTGCCTTTTTATGGTTTGGTGGTAGATGGACTAGATCACAAATTGGCCTAGAACACACATAGTTTATCCTTGCAGCTGACCATGAATGTTCACTTGATCCCCAGTTTTAGGCATTTTGAATAAAGTTGCTATCAATATTTGTGTACAAGTCTCTATGTGGACACACACATGTTCATTTCTCTTAGGAATGTTTCACTATGAGTTATGGAACTAGGTTGTATAGGAAAGGAAGGAATGGGTGATTTTATAAGAAATTGCCAAACCCTTTTCCCAAGTGGCTGTACCGTTTTACATCCCCAGAAGCAAAAATATGAGTTCCAGTTGCTCCACATCTTCACTGACGTTTGATATTTGGGGATTTGTTTCTTGCTTTTAGACTTTCTAGTGGCTCAGCAGTATCTCATTATAGAAATAATTTGTGTCTTCTTGGTGTCTACTGAGATGGAGCATCTTTTCTACTGAGATGAATGCTTACTGGTCATGCTTATTGGTCATTCACATGACTTCTTCTGTGAAGTGTCTGTTCAAATAGTTTTGCGCATTTAAAAAAAAAATGTGTTTTTGGACTTCCCAAGTTGTAAGAGGTAATTATATATTTAGACTACACGTCCTTTGTGAGATTTATGTGTTGAATTAGTCCTCATTCTGGAGACCTCCTTTCCATTACTTTAATGGTATCTACAGAAAATTAGAAGCCTTTTACATTTTTGATGAATTCTAGTATTTCATTTTTGTTAATGGTTTGTGTCCTGAGAAGCCATTGCCTTCCATAAGGTATTTTGTTTATGTGGTCTATATGTCTCTGTGTTTGGATAGAATGTTTGTGTCCTCTGAAAATTTCATATGTTGAAATCCTAACCCCCAAGGTGGTAATATTTAGAGACAGGTCTTTGGGAGGTGACTAGGTCACAAGTGGGGAGGCCTAGGGAAATCACTGAGATGAATTTGTTTAAAAGTATAACTAGTAAGCTAATAGGGAGAAAAAATTTAAAGTACTCAATTCATCCAAAAGAAGGCAGGCAGGGGGGAGGGGGCAGAAAATACAGGACAAATAGAACAGATACAGGAAGATGGTAGAATTACACTAATGATGGTATTACTATAAATTGTCTAATATTCCAGTTAAGGCAGATATTGTCCAACAGGACACACGAAATAAGAAGAACCAACACATTCTTTCTACAAGGAGGGCAATTTTAATATAACCCCAGAAAGGGTGAAAAGAAAACCATAGAAAAGGAAATCAGATGCAAATATTAATCGTGGGGAAAATGGAGAAACTTTATTAACATCAGATGAAGTACACTTCAGGTCAAGAATGAATAGCTGAGATAAAGTGGGAGGTCTCTTCTATTGACATTGCCTATTAAATGCTCTGCAATTAAACAAAAGCCTGTAAATCAGTGCAGCCACTGTGGAAAACAGTATGGGGGTTTCTCAAAAAAACTAAAAATAGAGTTACTATATGATCCAGCAATCCCACTCCTGGGCATATATCTGGATAAAACCATAATTCAAAAAGATACATGCACCCAAGTGTTCATAAGCAGCACTTTTTATAATAGCCAAGACATGGAAGCAACCTAAATGTCCTTTGACAGATGAATGGATAAAGAAGGTGTGGCACATATATACAATGGAATATTACTCAGCCATAAAAAAGAATGAAATAATGCCATTTGCAGCAACATGGATGGACCTAGAGATTATAATACTAAGTGAAGTTAAGTCAGACACAAGAAGACAAATATCAGATGATATCATTTATATGTGGAATCTAAAAAATACAACAAACTAGTGAATATAACAAAAAAAGAAACAGACTCACAGACCTAGAGAACAAACTAGTGGTTCCTAGTGGGAAGAGGGAAGGAGAGAGGGGGGAGGGACAAGAGAGGGGTAGGACGTAAAGAGGTACAAACTATTATGTGTAAAATAAATAAGCTACAAGGATATATTATACAACACAGGGAATATAGCCAATATTTTATAATAATTATAAATGAAGTGTAACCTTTAAAAATTGTATAAAATTGGGCTTCCCTGGTGGCTCAGTGGTTGAGAGTCCGCCTGCCGATGCAGGGGACGCAGGTTCGTGCCCCGGTCCGGGAAGATCCCACATACCGCGGAGCGGCTGGGCCCGTCAGCCATGGCCGCTGAGCCTGCGCATCCAGAGCCCGTGCTCCGCAGCGGGAGAGGCCACAACAGGGAGAGGCCCGCGTACCGCAAAAAAAAGAAAAAGTACAAAATTAAAAAAAAAAAGTTAAAAAAGTAAACAAAACCTCCCTTTCTCAAATGCCAGAAACCTCTCCATCCACTGGATTCTCCATTGAAACCTCGTCAACTCGGAAGAACTATTTTTTTTTTTTTTTTTTTTTTCGGTACGCGGGCCTCTCACTGTCGTGGCCTCTCCCGTCGCGGAGCACAGGCTCCGGGCACGCAGGCTCAGCGGCCATGGCTCACGGGCCCAGCTGCTCCGCGGCATGTGGGATCCTCCCGGACCGGGGCACGAACCCGCGTCCCCTGCATCGGCAGGCGGACTCTCCACCACTGCGCCAGCAGGGAAGCACCGGAAGAACTATTTTTCTTGCTCTTCCAACAATTGACTCTCTTTATTCTCTCACCGTCACATTCACATGCTCAGGAACTTAGGTCTACGTTCTCTTCACATTTGCTTTTTCCAGAGCATCACTCCTTCAGCCTCTTCTAAAATGCCTGCTCCTCTGAAATTTACCTTTTGGCCATGACCCTCCAGTCTCCAGGTCCTATGGATGCCCACCACTGGAACTATTCTCCTTTTATTTCCTGGAGGGCTTGCCTTTTTACTGCTCTGACATAGTCTAGAATCCTTTCATCATGTTGTGCTTTTTAGGTCCAGACTGGTCCTCACAGTTGAGAAGCTTGCTATCCATGTGCCTTCACAGATGCAGGCATTAGCATCACCGAGGAAACCGATGGAGATGTTAGATAAGAAGGGTCTTAGGCGTCAAGCCCAAACTATAATGCCTCTTTGGGGACATTTTCCCCTAAGGATTGGTTCTGTCCATCTGCGATAATCTTGGGCATTGCTTTTCTTCTCCAGCTCCCCATGGAATTCCAGCATGCAGCTGGGATGGATCACCATGAGTGTAGAGCTTTCTCGCCAGCCTCCAAGCCATCAAACACATTCGACTTCCAACCCATCCCTTCTCAGATGCTCTCCCCAACTAGAAAAGATTTCGGGACATATTTTAGCAGGAGCAAATGTCAGCACTTAAATTGGTAGAAGTCAGTCACTGCATACAGTTTCTGGCTCTGCGGAAGGTCGTCAAAGTTTTGTTCTAGTATTTTTTTTTTTTTTTTTTTTTTGCGGTACGCAGGCCTCTCCCTGTTGTGGCCTCTCGCGTCGTGGAGCACAGGCTCCGGACGCGCAGGCTCAGCGGCCATGGCTCACGGGCCCAGCCGCTCCAGGGCATGTGGGATCTTCGCGGACCGGGGCACGAACCCGTGTCCCCTGCATCGGCAGGTGCACTCTCAACCACTGTGCCACCAGGGAAGCCCTGTTCTAGTATTTTTATTATCACCTCTAGTAGGCAGCTCCTGATGTAACAGAGAAGAATAAACCTGACTCCCCTGTTCATCTATTCCATTAGCTGTAACCTCTGTGCTCTGCTGTCTGTGCTTAGGCTGGCTTTGCACCTTTTGTAAAAGAATGCTGCAGAGAGCCTGAAATATACATGACAGCACATTCTCAAGGCTCTGCCTCCCAGGCTTGACCTTTAAAGTCATACTAAAAAGTTGCAGAACAGGGCATCCCTGGTGGCGCAGTGGTTGGGAGTCCACCTGCCGATACAGGGGACGCGGGTTCGTGCCCTGGTCTGGGAAGATCCCACATGCCGCGGAGCGGCTGGGCCCGTGAGCCATGGCCGCTGGGTCTGCGTGTCCGGAGCCTGGGCTCCGCAACAGGAGGGACCACAGCAGTGAGAGGCCCGCGTACCAAAAAACAGAAAAAAAAAAAAAACAACAAAAAAGTTGCAGAACAGAAAGTAACATTTGTCTTGTTGGAGCTTTATAGGAACAGTGTGATCAGAGGTACCGGGACAGGTGCAAGAACAATGGATTCTTGCACCAAGAAGTTTGCAGCAACCAGCCACACCCCAAAGAAGTCTGAACTTGAACTCAAGTAGGATAGTTCTTTCGGACACTAGTCCTCCACTTTCTCAGTCTGCATCTCAGTCTGCTGGCTTTCCTAAATAAAGTTGCTATTCCTTTTGCCCCAGCAACTCATGGCTTGATTTATTTCCCTGTCCTATGGCAAGCAGTTCGAGCTTGGACTCAGTAACACCTACTCTGCTTACAGACACAGTTAACCCTGACCTTGAATTCAAACTTAAGAGGGTCAAACACGGGAATGTTAAATGTTTTCTATGACTTTTTGTTTGTTTGTTTTTACAGTAGGTCCTTGTAGGTTATCTATTTTATTTTACTTTTTAATTAATTAATTAATTTCGTTTTGCCCGCGTTGGGTCTTCGTGGCTGCGTGAAGGCTTTCTCTAGTTGCGGCGAGCGGGGGCTGCTCTATGCAGTGTGTGGGCTTCTCATTGCAGTGGCTTCTCTTGTTGCACAGCACAGGCTCTAAGAGTGCGGGCTTCTGTAGCTGTGGCTCATGGGCTCTAGAGTGTAGGCTCAGTAGTTGTGGTGCATGGGTTTAGCTGCTCCGTGGCATGTGGGATGTTCCCGGATCAGGGATCCAACCCATGTCCCCTGCATTGGCAGGCAGATTCTTAACTACTGCACCACCAGGGAAGTCTGGCTATCTATTTTAAATACGGTAGTGTGTGCATGTCAATCGCAAACTCTCAATCTATCCCTTTTCCCCTCTCCCCCCCAATAATCAGAAATTCATTCTCTAAGTCTGTGAGTCTGTTTCTGTTTTGTAAATAAGTTCATGTGTATTTTGTTTTATATTCCGTGTGTAAGTGATATCATATATTTGTCTTTCTCTGTCTGACTTACTTAGTATGATAATATCCAGGTCCACCCATGTTGCTGCAAATGGCATTATTTCATTCTTTTTTATGGCTGAGCAATATTCCGTTGTGTATATATACCACATCTTCTTTATTCATTCATTTGTTGATGGACATTTAGGTTGCTTCCCCGTCTTGGCTATTGTAAACAGTGCTGCAATGAACATTGGGGTGCAGGTATCATTTCAAATTAGAGTTTTCTCCAGACACCTGCCCAGGAGTGGGATTGCTGGGTCATAGGGTAGTTCTATTTTTAGTTTTTTTTAAGAAACCTCCATAGTGGCTGCACCAATTTACATTCCCAACAACAGTGTAGGAGGGTTTTCTTTTCTCCACACCCTCTCCAGCGTTTATTGTTTGTAGATTTTTCGATGATGGCCATTCTGACCGGTATGAGGTGATAGCTCATTGTAGCTTTGACTTGCACTTCTCTAATGATTAGTGATATTGAGCATCTTTTCATGTGCCTCTTGGCCATCTGTATGACTTCTTTGGAGCAGTGTCTATTGAGGTCTTCTGCCCGTTTTTGGATTGGGTTGTTTGTTTTTTTGATATTGAGCCACATGAGCTGTTTGTGAATTTTGGAGACTAATCCCTTGTTGACCATATTGTTTGAGAATGTTTCCTTCCATTCTGTGTGTTGCCTTTTTGTTTTGTGATTTCCTTTGCTGAGCAAAAGTTTTTGAGTTTAATTAGGTCCCACTTGTTTATTTATTTATTTATTCGTTTATTTATTTTTTGCAGTACGCGGGCCTCTCACTGTTGTGGCCTCTCCCGTTGCGGAGCACAGGCTCCAGACGCGCAGGCTCAGCGGCCATGGCTCACGGGCCCAGCCGCTCCGTGGCATGTGGGATCTTCCCGGACCGGGGCACGAACCCGCGTCCCCTGCATCGGCAGGCGGACTCTCAACCACTGCACCACCAGGGAAGCCCCCCACTTGTTTATTTTTCTTTTTATTTCCATTACTCTGGGAGATGGATCAAAAGAGATCTTGCCGTGATTTATGTTAAAGAGTGTTCTGCCTACGTTTTCCCCTAAGAGTTTCTGGTAGTTTCCGGTCTTACCTTTAGGTATTTAATACAGTCTGAGTTTATTTTTGTGTATGGTATTAACGAATGTTCTAGTTTCATTTTTTTACATGTAGCTGTCCAGTTTTCCCAGCACCATTTATTGAAGAAACTGTGTTTTCTCCATTGTATAGTCTTGCCTCTTTTGTCATAGATTAATTGACCATAGGTGCTTGTGTTTATTTCTGGGCTTTCTATCCTGTTCCATTGATCTGTATTTCTGTTTTTGTGCCAGTACCATATTGTCTTGATTACTGTAGCTTTGTAGTATATTCTGATGTCAGGGAGCCTGATTCCTCCAACTCCATTTTCTATTTGGGGTATGACTTTGATTTCAAAATATTAGCGAATGATAATACAGACTGCTCGTCATGGTCTGTTGATTTGTGAGAAAATGCCTTCATCTAAAGTACTTGATATTTTTAAAAATATTGTATGCAAAGTTTAAAGCATCATAGACCCTAACTATTGTGCAAATATTGTTTGGAAAAATTAGTGCAAGTAGCACACTTCCAAATTTTGATTCTCTAGTGTCAGAATGTGATTTGAGTGTTCTCGTGGAGTGATACAGGGAACAGGTGCTCTCAGGAGGAACCCATAAGAGATCAAGGGATACAGGATAAGATGGATGGAGCAGCCAGGGATCCTTTCCTGCCTAATCCCAGGGGAGCTCTGGAATATGAGTAACCCCAGATGGTTCTTCTCACCCTGGAGAATGGAGCTGGTCCACCTCTGCATCACTTAGCCATTACTGGCTAGCAGTTGTCCCTGGGTGTGTGTGGTGGGGTGTCATCTTCCAGGCATCCCCAGGTGAGGTGGAGACAAAGATGATTCTGTGCAAAAGTGCAGGCATGAACCATAGCAGCCAACACCACAGCATCCCTGTAAAGGCAACCTTGGTGGGAACAGCCGCATCCACCCGCATGAAGACAGTCTATAAAACCCTCGGTAGGTGCTCTCTCGACTCTAATAAAATGCCATTTATGTCCTGCGCTGCATCCTTCTGCCGGCCACTTCATTGTCTGCCTCTTGTACCTTAGCTTCTGGCTGTGAGTTTGTCACGAGCAATTAATTTCTGTCTCTGACGTAACCCCGTTGAATTCACCAAGGAGCCACGAGGTTCGGCTGAGTTTCTGTCTCACAATTAATGCACAGGTTTTTAATGGGATTATAATATGCTTCCTCTCAAGTAGAAGAAAAAAACCCAATTCCTGAAAGCCCCTGCGCCCATTCAACCCATTCATGATATTTTTAAGTCTTACAGAAGGATAAGTTAACATAGAAAGAGAACTTGCCAGGTGTTCTATTTTTTATCTGTATACACGTTCCACCTCTAAAACCTCTCATCTCTACTTGGTTCTTGCATCCTTTACTCAGTAGAAGATGATACAAGATGAAAAAGAAGACGATTTGACAATGGATAGCATCTTGATTTCAGGATTTTTACTAATCATTGTCACTTGGGGATTTTCTCCACTAATGTCTCCTCATCCTTTTGCTGTGAGACTTTTTCCTCCCCTCATGCTTAGGAAACCCCCTGATGATACACATCCCTTGTTTTGTTTTTATACTCAGTTTTCTCCGTGTAATAGCTTCTTTGAGTTGTATGTATTTAAATTGTAGGTTGCTACGAGTATTACACCAGACTGGTAGTTCTCAGATTTTGCACTTCGTAAGAATTAATTGGGTGGAGACTTTTAACATGCAGATGCTGTGGCCCCATGTCCAGAGGTACTGGTTCCATCTGTTTGGGTAGAACCCAGAAATGTGCATGTTCAACAGAAATTATAAAGCAGGTAGTCCATGGTCCAGAGGCTGAGAATTGCTAAATGTGACTGGTTCCAAAGAGGCAGAAGATTCACTGACATTTTTGCATTTCCTCACGCTCCTTAGCCAATACTTTGCATCAGCTGGGTGCTCAGGAATATTTTTAACTGTAACTGACCACAGATGGTCAGTGGTTCCCACATTCTTTTGAAGCCATCTAACACAAACATGCAGTTGAAGCCTTTAACTTCAAATTTGAAAGTAAAGTTCTGGGTTAGGTTCTCACACCTCTTTGGAAGTATGGACTAGGTGCATCTACTGCTTTATTACCTTCTCTGAACTCTTAGCCACCTTGGGGCTTGTGTAATTTTGTAATAAGTGATAATATGGCAATCACTGTTATGTAGAATTTTCACACTTTAGTCTTACTGTTCTCAGCACTGTATTTTATCGAACGGATTGCCAGCTCATGGATAACTGCTTACACCGCCTGGAGCACACACCTATGCTCCCACAACGTTGCCAAGCAAGCTCCTATTCATCCATCAAAACCCCCACTACATGTCACCATCCCTGGGAAATTTTTTTCTTATATCTCTTTATCAGTTCCTGTGAAAATCTTTCTTGATTCTGTACTCTTTCTGTATTTTAAGCATTTCTGTGAGTTTACATGTCACATTCTCATTGAACACGTGTATGATTACCTCCCTCTTAGCCTGGGAGATATGCTGCAGGTAGAGAGTATATGTTTATTTTTTGTTTGTTTATGTATTTATTTAGTCATTCACTTATTCACTCCTCTAATTTTCAGTGATTGGCATATGGCCTGAAAACATGGCAGAAAAAATGTAGTTGAATTTATCTAAATTATATTGCAGTGGTTCACCAAATACTTTGGAGTGATGTTGTCTCCTTGGGGACATTTGGCAATGTCTGGAAATAGTTTTGGTTGTCACAGCTTGGAGTGTGGGTGGTATTGGCATCTAGTGGTGAGAGGCCTGGGGTGCTGCTAAAAATCCTGCAGTGCACAGGACAGGCTCCAGAGCAAAGAATCATCGTGTCCAAAATATCACTAGCACCCAGGTTGAGAAACCCTGATTATATTAAATGCTCCGCGATGGCAAGTTCTGTCATATAATGTGATATTTCTTAAAGCGCCTAACAAATTACATACCCCGAGTAGAGACTAGACAATATGGCAAAGTTAATTTTATTAAATAAGTTGATGCTTGTTGATTGATTAATTGAAGAAACATATTAACCTTTTAGATTTTATGTGGGTTTTTTTTTTTTTTTGAAGACACCCGTGGGCTTTGTGTCAGAAACATCTTTTCCACTGTCTTTATTTCCAGAATAAAATCTGGGGAAATCTATCTGGTGTGGTTAATCATTACCTCACGTACTTTTTGTCATGTTAGAAATAAATCCTAGGGTATTTTCCCCATATACCTTACCTGTACTCACTTCAAGCTATGAGTAAGAAGCAGAGTACAGAAAGTTTTATCTAATTTTTTTCTGCCCCTGTTGACTCACGATCCATTTTATCAAAGTGAAGAATGGCCCAAAAGGGACAATTCAGCAAGTATTTCCAATGAAAGGATCTCAGAACTGTGTTTAAAATGGGACAAATCTGACATTTACGGCGATATAGTCCTATATTCCCCATGTGGCCATAGGGACAGAAGTAAGTTTGCTTTTTTTTTTTTGGCGGTATGCGGGCCTCTCACTGTCGTGGCCTCTCCCGTTGCGGAGCACAGGCACCGGACGCGCAGGCTCAGCGGCCACGGCTCACGGGCCAAGCCGCTCCGCGGCACGTGGGATCTTCCCGGACCGGGGCACGAACCCGCGTCCCCTGCATCGGCAGGCGGACTCTCAACCACTGTGCCACCAGGGAAGCCCTTTTGCTTTTATTTAAATATTCTGCCATCATTCGGAAGACTTGAAACGCATGCCAACTGCTGAGAGAGAGATACCTGTAGCCTAGTCTCAGTTGTCAGAAGGCTTACAGGCTAGAGAGAGAATCAGAGGCTCAATCCTGATACTATATTCTGATGAGAGAAGGGCCTGATCTAATCAGGCGGGTCCAGAAGATTTGTAGGAGTGAAAGATGGCTGAGCCGTGCGAGAACTTTTGAGGGTAGCCTTGCATAGAGGTTGAATGGAGAAGAAAAGATCAACCTATTACTAAACACTAAAAAATGTTTCTTAATGAGATAAAGCACAATATATTTTAAGAGCAAAAGTGGGTCCCTTATGGCTGGTGCTTAGCACGGGAGAAAGTGTGGGGAGAAACGGAATGGGAGAATTATGATATGGGGGTGGCAGGTGGAAAAGTATTAAAAAGCCCGAGAGACACAAGATGGTGTTTAGAATTCGTATGGGAAGTGATGTAGTGATGTGGTCTGTTTTCTGTTTTAGAGGATAGCTCTGGATACTTACTGTTGACTGGTCTGGAAGAGAAGCAAGATGGTGCCAGGGAAAAGGGATGGGTGCTTTTTTTTTTTTTTTTTTTTTTTTTTGAGCGTACAGCTTGTTTTCTCTGAAATTTGCAACATTATTGTTGTGCTAATAGACATAGGGTACTAGTATGGTGTGTCTGGGGAAGGAGGGTGAGAAACACACAAGACCAAGAGGGATCCACCAAGTAGAATTGACAAGACGTGTTGACAACTCATGGGATCTCAGCAGAGGGGATGATCCTTAGATACTTGGAAAGTGACTGGTGGGGACCCAAATTGAGACAAGGGACCCTGGGATAGCAATGATGACCAGTGGCGTGCTGGCAGCGAGGGGTAGATGATGCATTTTGGACAGGATGAGTTAAAGATGATGGAGGCATCCAAGTTAGGATGGCTTTTAGGTAGTAGACAATAAGAATGAGGAGGTAAGAAAAGTAGCTCTGAAACTGCAGCTTGATGTTTTGGGACGTGAAGATCCGTATTCCCCTTCCTCATGCAAACAGTTCTCTATTTTCTGTAGAGATTATCATTGCCTTGGGGGACAAGATCTGGATTTGCCACCTTCTTGGGAAAGTATTGATACTTAAACTTGACAAAGATGACTGGAAGAGATTAGCTGTTGTTTCTTATCATGAAAACAGACTTGAAACAGAATGCTTCCATTCTTTATCCATCCTCCTGGAAAGACTAATTATCTGGTATCAGGATCAGACAAGATCTAAGCTGGGCTATATTTCTTACGGGCAGGGCACTTCTGGGTCGCCCAGTTGGCCCTAACTATTCAGCAGCTATGTATTTTGTTTGGCTTGTGTTGATTGCCACTGTACGTTCTTATGTAAATGTGTGTTCTGCAAATATTCCTTTCCAAACAAGGTTTGGTTTCTTGTGACAAGTGTGTTATCTTACGATGTGAGCAGGCTAACTTTCACCCAAAGTGGGCACTGTGTACATTTTGACTGCATATTATTATTATTATTACTATTTTCTGGAAAAATACTTGAGTGCTTTGGGAGGGAAATCAGCAAAATCATGTTGACATGCTACTGGGTTAGTCTTAGCCTCTAACGTGGGAAAAGGCAGTTGGGACTTTGAATTTTTCATATCAAATCTGCTTATGAGACAGAATTCAGGAGATGAGGGGCTTGCACCAGTCCTAAATCCACGCCGACGATTTAGGACTGGATCATTCTCTGTTGTGGCAGGAGCTGTCCTGTGCTTTGTGGCATATTTAACAGCATCACTGGCCTCTTCCTATTTGATGCCAGGAACAGCTCCCACCACGAGTCCTGACAACCAGAAATGTCTGCAGACCTTGCTACGCGTCCCAGTGGAGATAGTACTTCAAGACTTAGCAAATAAAAACACAGGCACTCAGTTAAATCTGAATTTTAAATATGGAATGCATAATTATTTAGCATAAGTATGTCCCTTGCCATCCTTTATCTGGCAGCCCTGCCTGGGGGACAGAAATTGCCACCATTCGAGGAACACTGCTTGCTCTTCTCACTAATTTTCTTCTGAATTTACAAATGTCTCTACTAGGTTCTTAGGTCATGGGAGTGACATGGGATTTTGCATTAGCAGAGTATTCAACTTCCATCAACAGAGGAATGGGTAATAGAAGATGTGGTAGGACTTCCCTGGGGGCACAGTGGTTAAGAATCCGCCTGGCAGTGCAGGGGACACGGGATTGAGCCCTGGTCCAGGAAGATCCCACATGCCGTGGAGCAACTAAGCCCGTGCGCCACAGCTACTGAGCCTGCGCTCTAGAGCCCGCGAGACACAACTGCTGAGCCCACGTGCCACAGCTACTGAAGCCCACTTGCCTAGAGCCCGTGCTCTGCAACAAGAGAAGCCACCACAGTGAGAAGCCCGTGCACCACAACCAAGAGTAGCCCCCACTCACCGCAACTAGAGAAAACCCGCACGCAGCAACGAAGACCCGACGCAGCCAAAAAGAGAAAACAAAGATGTGGTATATGTATACAATGGATTATTACTCAGCCATAAAAAAAGAACAAAATAATGCCATTTGCAGCAACATGGATGAACCCTAGAGATTGTCCTACTGAGCGAAGTAAGTCAGACAAAGAAAGACAAATATCGTATGATATCAGTTACATGTGGAATCTTAAAAAAAAGGGTATAAGTCAACTTAGTTACAAAACAGAAGTAGAGTCACGGATGTAGAAGACACACGTATGGTTACCAGGAGGTAAGCGGGGGTCGGGGGGAGGGATAAATTGGGAGATTGGGATTGCCATATTACAAACCAGTATATATAAAATAAACAAGTTCCTACTGTAGAGCACAGGGAACTCTGCTCAATATCCTGTAACAACCTAAATGGGAAAAGAATTTGGAAAAGAATAGATACATGTCTATGTACAACTGATTCACTGTGCTGTACAGCTGAAACTAGCACAACATTGTACATCAACTCTACCCCAGTAAAAATTTTTTTAAAAAGGAGCCATGAAGAACCTGAAAAAAAGGGAGTATTTCAGTCTGAAAGCTCCCTTGAGCTCACACAAATAACCTCTTAGAACCTTTAAATAAAAGGGAAAAAAAAACTTTATAAAAAAATTCCATCTTGAATTAAAAATGCTGTTTCAAAAATAAATAAGCATAATAAATAAATACATAAATACATTAAAAAGGAGTATTCAACTCCCTTGCTTGTATATCTTCAGGGGAAACTGCAAAATCCAGAACAGTCTGGTCGAGACACCCACATTGTCCCCATTTCTTGTCAACTGCATACTTTCCACGTCACTCCATCTACAAAAAGCCGACAGTGTTAAATACTAACGTTTGCTAAGTTAATCTGTGAATTGAAAAGAATGCTCTACTGTGAAGTTCTCTGTACTTCCTTAGACTTTCACTTGTGGGGCAGGCCTGAAAGTTATAATTTACTGGCTTGTTGAATCTCTTGTCTGCAGGTTATTTCTGCTGCAACAGTCTTCTCTCGGTAAAGCAAAATAAAGTGTTGTCTCCTGCCCCAGGAATCTGGTGGCCTTCATCTTCCAGCCTGTTGGCCCTAACCTGATTACCCAGCGTGGAGAATCATCTGTTGGCAGTGAGACCAGACTGTGCCGGCAATGGGCAGCTTCTCCTGGTACACACCAGCCAGCAGACCCATAAAATTAAGAGGCAGCATTTCACAGGCTATTTCTTGGACGTTTTAGAGCGTTCCCAAGTATCCTTAGAGACGAATGCATAAAATATAGACATAAACATGTGCAATGGCTTTATAAACTCCTTGTGGGCAAGACCTGTGTCCATGATTATTATTATTTTGGGGGGGCTCAACCTCCATTCCATATTTTGCACATGCAAAGTACTCAGTAAGTGCTGTTGCTAAAGGGAAGTTAAAATAGAATGCTTCCACCTTTAACCAGAATCTTTTCCCTCCTACCTGCTGGATCGTTTCACTCTTACACTCTTAGACACTACAACACAGATCACCCTCATCTGTGGTAATGACGATGGTTATGATGATGATGTAGCTTATGATGGTGGTGGTGATGATGATGATTTTTTTTAATATATATTTTAATGCTTTTCTTTTTAAAAATTATTTATTTTTGGCTGCATTGGGTCTTCGTTGCTGTGCGCAAGCTTTCTCTAGTAGCGGGGAGCGGGGGCTACTCTTTGTTGTGGTGCGCGGGCTTCTCATTGCGGTGACTTCTCTTGTTGCAGAGCACGGGCTCTAGGCGCATGGGCTTCAGTAGTTGTGGCACGTGGGCTCAGTAGTTGTGGCTCACGGGCTGTAGATCGCAGGCTCAGTAGCTGTGGCGCATGGGCTTAATTGCTCTGTGGCATGTGGGATCTTCCCGGGACAGGGCTCGAACCCATGTCCCCTGCATTGGCAGGCGGATTCTTAACCACTGCGCCACCAGGGAAGCCTGATGTTGATGATGTTAGTGATGGTGGTGATGATTTGGTGATGATGTTGATGATGATGTTAGTGACGATGGTGGTAATCATGATAATGAGGTTAGTGATGCTGGTGATGATGATGATGAGGGTGATGATGGTGATACTGATGGTCATGATGTTAGTGATGATGGTGGTGATGGTGATGATGATAATTATGATGGTGATGGTTTCATCTCTGTTCCCACTTATCTATTCAGTAATTTAAGAAGCTTTTACTAAGTATTCTGCAGTAATCTTGTGAGTGATGTAAACCTTTCCTGTACACAAGTCTAAAATCTTCTTAAAGGGACACGACATCACATTCACAAAAAGGGAAGCACCACTATTTTTTTAAGTTTTTCATTCATTCATTCATTCATTTATTTAGGCTGCATTGGGTCTTCATTGCTGCATGTGGACCTTCTTTAGTTGCAGCAAGTGGGGGCTACTCTTCATTGCGATGCGCGGGCTTCTCATTGCGGTGGCTTCTCTTGCTGCGGAGCACGGGCTCTAGGCGCACAGGCTTCAGTAGTTGTGGCTCATGGGCTCTAGAGCGCAGGCTTAGTAGTTGTGGTGCACAGGCTTACTTGCTCCACGGCATGTGGGATCTTCCCGGACTAGGGCTTAAACCTGGGTCCCCTGCATTGGCATGCGGATTCTTAACCGCTGTCCCACCAGGGAACTCCCAAGCACCACTATTAATATAAATTATTTTAAATAGTCATAATAATATGTATTTAATATAATAACCCGTATGTAACCATTATGAGTATAAATTATTGCAAAGATGAAAAATTCAGAGGCAGTCTCGTGGCCATTAAGGGCAACACACCTTAAGTTTTCTATAATCTGCCTCTACCGTGTGTGTCTGCATTTATCATGTTACCTTCTATTCTGGGCATTATTCCTCTTCTCAGATTCTTTTGTGGTGTCTATACCTTGATTGGAAACTGCTCTCTTCTCTTGAACTACAATGTCTTTGCCCCTTCCTCACCCTTATTTAAATGCCGTCTGTCTTTCCACATGTCCCCTCAACATCTGCCCCTTCTGATTTTCCAAGCAACGTCTGTCTCCCTTCCCCTAAGACACACTGTCATTAGAGTCTAGTCTGTGACAGAGTCAAACTAACTTGCGTTGCTACTGAGGAATTCCATGAGCATACACATATGATGTTAACCATCTAATGAAACTTGTACAAATGGGTGACTGGCATGATTGACCATAAAATCAGAAATAGGAAACACCTCTGCATATTCCTATTTGTAACTTTTGATCAATGGCCCTAAACGAATTAATAGCAAAGTTCTAGCCTCAGAAAGCAATGTGTTGTATAATATGCAATACAAGTGAATATGTAAAAAGCAAAAGTATTGTGCTGGCCAGAAAGTTTGTTCGGTTATAGTGAATATGTTCAATAAAGTTCTTTGTTTAAATGAAAAATGTGTATTTTTACATACAACCCAATGAACTTTTTGGCCACAACCCAATAGAAGGAATAACCTCCCCCCAAATCCCTACACTGATGAGCAACTCCTTAATTTCATTGCTTTGTTTTAGCACCCTATGTGATCAAATTTCTTAGTTTTTCTTTTCTTTTATTCTATTAAATAGATATTTTCAAATTTAATTTCACTTAAAATTCTAATCATACGTCTAATATTCATGTGTTGACAGTTTAAAATTTCCTAGATAAAGAAGCAGCAAACAACAGCAGGTCATCACAAGTTTTCCCTCTGTAAATATAGAAATGTTTTAAGATGTAGTCTTAGGGGTATCCTGCTCTATGTTGGCCTCACACCAGTTGCCTACAGATCACCGATAAAGAGTACACTTATGAAAGCCTTGGTGGGTGTTGTGAGTTGCTTTGTTTTATTTATTTTTGTAATTTTTCTTTTATACTGGAATATAGTTGATTAACAATGTTGTGTTAGTTTCAGGTGTACAGCAAAGGGATTCAGTTATACATACACATGTATCTATTCTTTTTCAAAATCTTTTCCCATTTAGGTTATTACAGAGTATTGAGCAGAGTCCCCTGTGCTCTACAGTAGGTCCTTGTTGGTTATCTATTTTAAATAGAGCAGTATGGATATGTCACTCCCAGAGTCCCATTCTATCCCTCCCTCGCCCCCCCCCCCCAACCCTACCTTTCCCCTTTGGTTACTGTAAGTTTGTTTCCCCTTTGGTTACTGGTAAGTTCATTCTGTAAGTCAGTAAGTCTGTTTCTGTTTTGTAAAAAAGTTCATTTGTATCATTTTTTTAGATTCTGCATATAAGTGTTATGTGTTGCTTTGTTTAAAGATACTGGTTAAAAGGTTGTAAGATAGAGATGCTTCTTTCTAACGGTCTGATCCTGTATCACATGAAAAATGGGATTCTGAGAAGGTGAGTCTGATGGTCAGAGAAAGTCATGTCGGGGAACATTCCTGACGATGTTGGCATCCCTGGTGGCTTCCAATGGTCTACACTTGATGTTCTGCAACATGGAATGTACTTTCTCTGAGAAAAATGTACTTTCATTTGGAATTCTGTCCTTTTCCAACCCCAAAATACTTGAATGATGTAATGATGGACAGAGAATACACTTAGTTGGTAGGATTTTCTTGGGAGGTAATTAAAATAATTTAATGAGGGAATAAAAATCGTCCTAACTGATAAATTAGAACACTCGCATTGTCTTGAGTTTCATAAAGATGCAAAGAATGAAGACAGTAAAACCATTGCATAAAGTATGAAAATGTGCTGAAACCAAAGTGCTACAGTATTATAATACTTTACCACTGATGTTTGTTTTCTGAAATCTGAAAAGTGGTCATTTTTTTTTTTTTTTTTGCTATAAATGCATCCATAAGGGATATCCAATTCAAATGGTTTTAGTCATGCTGTGCTTTTGTAAAGTAAGAGAGAATACAGTTTTAGTATTTATTATAAGGGAAAATCCCAAGAGTCTCCATTAACATTTTATAAGCTGCAAAGTAAAAATGAGCTTTTATCCTACATTAGTTCAAATTATGATGTATGTGGAAAACCACAAAATAAGCCATATTTCTAAACCTATTTCCCTAGGTGGTTCTCATTCCAAATTAAAATGTTTTGTTGTAAGTATATAAAGAGGCATAATTTAAAACTCATCATGAATGTAAATTGTGTTAACATATATTCAAACAGAAACATCTCACTCCTAAAATTGGTGTGGATATATTGTTCATACCAGCAATACATAGCTCAGTGTAATAAGAGGGAATAATTAGATTTGCTTGTCTTGAGAGATAACCTGAACAGTGAGTACCTAACTTTTTTTTAACCAAGATGAGAGCTTTACTGTAACACTAGGTCATACAGGGTAAATGTCATTCAACCAAAAGCTCAGTGTGTCTGAAATAGCACTGTGATTATATCATAAATATTTTTGTTCATATTGGAAATAAAAGGTCATGCAGCAGAATCCCATCAACAGGGGTCTCTAGATTTGATTTTAAAAACGATTCAGTGTTAATACATCAACACCATCATATTGGCTTCAGGGTAAGTCCGTATAAATGACACATCCTGACTCAACAGGGATATTTAAATCCAAGTCCTTTGGGGCCACACGTATTGCTACCATGACTGATCCTTTTGTGCTGCAGCCTTTTTCCAGAACTTGCCAGATTCTGCTAACAGATGTGATGCAACTTTATGGGGCCAAGTGCAGTTAATGAAATCACTAAGATGTTACTCCTAATACGGAGGTGAGTAACCAGCTCACAAATTGACTCTAGGTAGCTCTTGGCTTCAAGAACAGACGGAGAGCCAGCCCTAAACATGCGGGTGATTTGTGGTAGGTCCTCAGAGACTTCAGCTGCCTTTCAGTAACTGCATCTCCTGTTCCCTCATGGGAACCCTGACGGCTTGCTTGTCTACTCCACCCTGAAACCTTCGACTGTCCACGTACCTCTGACTTCTGGGTTCTTCAGAGCCCATCACAAGTGACGAACTCCATTCTGAGCACTTTGCCTGAATGTTTAAAAAGAACACAGCACAGCAAACTGGTACGCCCCGTTAAATTTGAATTTCAAAGAACCCTACTAATTTGAAAAGAAGCATGCACCCCAGTGTTCATGGCCACACTATTTACAATAGCCAAGACGTGGAAGCAACCTTAATGTTCATTGACAGGTGAATGGATAAAGAAGATGTGGTAAATGTATACAATGGAACATTACTGAGCCATAAAAAGGAGCGAAATAATGCCATTTGCAGCAACATGGATGGACTTGGAGGGCATTATGCCAAGAGAAATAAGTCAGACAGAGAAAGACAAATACTGTATGATCTCACTTATATGTGGAATCTGAAAAATATAACTAGTGAACATTACAAACAGAAGCAGACTCACAGGTATAGAGAATAAAGTACTGGTTCTCAGTGGGGAGAGGGAAGAGGGGAGGGGCAAAAGAGGGGTGGGGAAGTGAGAAGTACAAACTACTATGTATAAAATAAGCTACAGGGGCTTCCCTCGTAGCCCAGTGGTTAAGAATCACCAATGCAGGGACGCGGGTTCGAGCCCTGGTCCGGGAAGATCCCACATGCCACGGAGCAATTAAGCCCGTGCGCCGCAACTACTGAGCCTGCACTCTAGAGCCTGCAAGCCCCAACTACTGAGCCCATGTGCCGCAACTCCTGAAGCCCACATGCCTAGAGCCCGTGCTCTGCAACAGGAGAAGCCACCGCAATGAGAAGCCTGCGCACCACAACCAAGAGTAGCCCCCGCTCGCTGCAGCTAGAGAAAGCCCGCGCGCAGCAACAGAGACCCAACGCGGACAAAAATAAATTTAAAAAAAAAAAAGGATATATTATGAATTCACGTTCCCCAAGTAAAAACCATGACACTGAAGGAAATCTGGTGCATATTTAGTGCCCTTTAACTGTTGTTATATCTGTTCAAATTATGCTGCAAAGGACCAGAGAGTGCTCTCTGGAGGATTCCTGCAGAGCAAGATATTTAAATTTCCATTTTGGTTTCATTCACCAGAGAGTCCAGTATAGTCACTGAATATCACTCATGGTTCATATCCCCATGTTGAAATTGCATCTTTCATCACGACATGGTCTAAATAAAGACTTTTTTTCTGACCATAATATCTAGACCAGTGGTTCTGAACTGGGGGCCATTTTTGGTTATCTCTTTGGGATGGGGGTGTTACTGGCTATTACTGGTGTGGATCACAGACTCTGTTGAACATCCTACAATGCACAGGACAGTCTCTACCATAGAGAATTATCTGGTCCCAAATGTTAATAGTACAGAGGTTGAGAAACCCTGATATGGAGCTATGGTATGGAATTGTGCTATTTGGTCTTCTGGTCTACCTTCAGGACCAAGCATGATCAATTACAAGTTTTGATGCAGTGTATTAATAGTTTGCATTACATTCATGATGTTAAATACCAAAGAGTATTTAACGTGATGTTAAATGCCAAAGAGAAAATCAAACAAGGCTGTAGTCATACTTTAATGCAGTTCTACAAGTATTGATAGAAAATACTGCCTGCTTAGCTGTGGGTATTCAAAGATGAAAAATGGGGCTTCCTTGGTGGCGCAGTGGTTGAGAGTCTGCCTGACGATGCAGGGGACGCGGGTTCGTGTCCCGGTCCGGGAGGATTCCACGTGCCGCGGAGCGGCTGAGCCCGTGAGCCATGGCCGCTGAGCCTGCGCGTCCGGAGCCTGTGCTCCGCAACGGGAGAGGCTACGACAGTGAGAGGCCCGCGTACCACAAAAAAAACCAAACAAAACAAAGATGAAAAATGATGTGAACCCCCCACCCCCTCAAGGAGCTTATAATATGTTGATTGAGGCGTGCCTGGAAATGGATAAATTTCATATTATGCAGAAATATGCTCAGGACAAAGTGGAAGCAAGATGGTGTTACTATTACCTACTACTTTGTGTAATTATATTTAGTAGAAGTAATTTGACTTCCTGGAATAGACAAGTATGATGGATCGATAGATGAGATAGATAAAGATGATAGAGATATAGATAGATGATAGATAGCTATATAAATAAGGTAGATGGATAGGTAGATGGTAAATAGACAATAGATGATAAATGATAAGCAGATAGATAATAAGTAGATAGATGATAGATGTTAGACTAGATATATCGGTAAGTAGGTATAGATATACAAGTGCATTTGTGTATGAACAGTAATAGTAATAATAAACTACTAATACAATTGAGGAGCTTTCCTTGGGAAATTCATGTAGCTTGTTTGAACATTTCAGTTTCCTTCTTTTGTCTCCTCTCAAAGCCGTGTACAGAGTTGGTACCGTGTTTCAGCAAAGGGGTCATATTGCAATTAGATGAGCTGAGCAAAGCTTCTCTTTTTCAAGTTGGAAGGAACTTAAGTGTATTTATTGCCCTGGGAAAAGAAAGCAGGTGGAGAGGTAAAAGGTAAGATGACTGGCAAGAGAGTGTGGCTGATGAAATTGGGAGATAGAATAAAAGCAATTATGAGACAGCACAGGTGGAGGAGATAAGATCTGAAAGTCTGTATTTCTGTCTGAGATTGGAAGTGCCGGGTCCGAGGGGCGGGCAAGGAGGGAGCAGGGAGGAGGGACACAGAATAGGAAGGGAGGGACAGGAGGAGAGGAAAAAGGTACAACGTGAACACAGAAAAATTTGGATTTGGGGTCTTGTGTTATGGAAGAGACGCTCATGAGAGTCCTTTAGCTCCTAAGTATGGACTTCCTCCTGCAATGTCCTAGGAGAATAAGCCATAAAAAATGTTGCGAAAAGAATAGAAGAAGTAGAAATGAAGATTTTTAAATATCCATTATTTTATTTTTGACCTTGAGCAAATCTTTTAGTATTCTTAAAAATTCCATTTTTTTCATCTGTTTTTAACTGAAGTATAGTTGAGTTACAGTGTTGTGTTAATTTCTGCTGTACAGCAAAGTGACTCAGTTGTGTGTGTATATATATATATATATATATATATATATATATATATATACGTATATATACATACATATATATGTATGTATATATATATACACACACACATTTTTAAATATTCCTTCCCATATGGTTTATCACAGGATATTGAATATAGTTCCTTGTCCTCTGCAGTAGGACCTTGTTGTTTATCCATCCTATATACAATAGTTTTGCTTCTACCAACCCCAAACTCCCAGTCTATCCCTCTCCCTCCCCTCCTCCCCCTTGGCAACCACAAGTCAGTTCTCTGTGTCTGTGAGTCTATTTCTGTTTTGTAGATAGATTCATTTGTGCCATATTTTAGATTCCATATGTAAGTGATATCATGTTTTTTGTCTTTCTCTTTCTGACTTACTTAGTATGATAATCTCTAGCTGCATCCATGTTGCTGCAAATGGCATTATTCTTTTTTATGGCTGAGTAATATTCCATTGTATATATGTACCATAGCTTCTTTATGCATTCATCTGGTGATGGACATTTAGGTTGTTTCCATGTCTTGGCTGTTGTAAATAGTGCTGCTGTGAACGTTGGGGTGCATGTATCTTTTCGAATTAGAGTTTTGTCTGGACATATTCCCAAAAGTGGGATCGCTGAATCCTATGGTAGCTCTATTTTTAGTTTTCTGAGGAACCTCCATGCTGTTTTCCATAGCGGCTGCATCAACTTACATTCCCACCAACAGTTTAGGAGGGTTCCCTTTTCTCCACACCCTCTCCAGCATTTATTGTTTGTAGATTTTTTGATGATTCCATTCTGACCGGTGTGAGGTGGTACCTCATTGTAGCTTTGATTTGCATTTCTCTAATAATTAGTGATGTTGAGCATCTTTTCATGTGCCTACTGGCCATCTATATATCTTCTTTGGAGAAATGTTTATTAAGGTCTTCTGCCCAGTTTTTGATTGGGTTTTTTGTTGTTGAGTTGCATGAGCTGTTTGTATATTTTGCAGATTAAGCCCTTGTTGGTTGCATCCTTTGAAAATATTTTCTCCCATTCTGTAGGTTGTCTTTTCAATTTTTTTTATGGTTGCCTTTGCTGTGCAAAAGCTTGTTTGATTTGGTCCCATTTGTTTATTTTTGTTTTTATTTCTATTGCCTTGGGAGACTGACCTAAGGAAACATTGCTACGATTTATATCAGAGAATATTCAAAACCTCCAATTTTGGTGCCTTCCCTAACTCTAGTGATTTTGTTGCCATTTTGTCTGTGTTTGTTTTTATCCTACTATTCTTTTGTTTTTGAGCCGCAGGAAGCTACCATGAGAATTATAATAACAGTTAAAATCATGCAGAAATGCATATTAGGTGCATAGAATTGGTGCATTTTAGTGGACCTATGAGCACCTAATGATGTAGTCTTGAGATAGGTAAAAAAAAAAAAAAAAAAAAAAAAAAGCATAATTGCAAGAACAAATTGATAAATCCACAATCCTACTGTGGGATTATTTTAGATACCTCTCTCATAAAATAAAATAATAGATGAAACAAATAAGATACTAGTAAAGATATAGAATATTTGAGTTATATAATGAATACATTTTATATGAGATATAGGGCTTCCCTGGTGGTGCAGTGGTTGAGAGTCCGCCTGCCGATGCAGGGGACGCGGGTTCGTGCCCCGGTCCGGGAAGATCCCACATGCCGCGGAGCAGCTGGGCCCG
>RJWK010004831.1:0-12720 GCA_004363435.1 Platanista minor
AAAAAAAAAAAAAAAAAAAAAAAAGTTCACAAGCAAAAAGAAAAAAAAAAGCAAACATCTGATCACAGAGGGGCAGAATTAATAGGAACGCAGAGTACATCTCGGTTGTGGGCTGTGGAAACCTAACAAATCAGCAGGCCATGGTGATATACACATAACAGCTGAGCAGGAAGAATGGCCTAAGACTGGCCAGCTGTCCCAACTGGCCAAGCAACTTTCCCCTGGTCATGTCCAGAGCATCACTTTTCAGACATTTCTGGATCCAAAAATCACCCTGTCTTTCACCAAAACACCATCATTAAGGCCTTAAAAGAGCCCGTGATGAGGCTGAGTCTAAAATTAGCTTGGCCTTCAAATGTGATTGTGGTCCTAAAATTAGGCCATCCAGCTGGGCTAGGGCTTGCGGGAGCTCTTACGTAGGAGCAGCAGCCTGCCTTCCTTCCTTCCTGCCCCTCCCAGTCAGCCTTTCAGATCTTCCCAGGATGATGCTGCAACCTTGCCAGGGCAGCCCAGGCAGAGCTGGGAGACCCCTGTGTACTCAGGCAGGTAGGCTGGAGGTGAGGCCTTTGCTGTGGGATGCCAAGGGGTAGTCAGGCAGGGGACCGGGTCAGAGCTTGAAAAAAATATATAGCATCAAGGCATAAATTTGAAACATTCATGTGCCTTAATTTGGAACTGTTCATCTTTGGCAATGTACTATGAGGTTTCTGATTGGGTCTAAACACTGTGCTATGTCAGTGTTGAAAAGCACCTTTGATTTACTGTAGCCCTTTCATTTAATCAGGTGGGGGTAAAGTCATAGTTGTATTGGTGGGGCTGTGATTAGAACCCAGATTCCCAGGGCAGGATTCCTTCTCTATCATCATCAGGATACTTGTGTTAAAAACAACCACTTACTGAATGGTTCCCATGTTGCACGTACCCTGCTAGGCACTTACTATCCCTTATTTTGATTCATTCCTCATAACAATCCGATGAGGTCGCACTATTACTATCTCGATTTTGCAGAAGAGAAAAGAGAGGCTCAGAGAGAGGTTATCTTGCCTGAGACATGTGAAAGCCAGTGCCATACACTCAACAGAATCCCCAGTTGTCTAATAGATTACCCTGATGCTGTAGCTCAAGACTTTGTGAGAGATATGAGTGTTGTATTTTTATTCGATGTTTTATCATCCACCTCCATTCTGGAATACTTCCAGGTTTTCTTTTCCACTGTCAGGTTTTATTGGAATAAGGGTTTGAAAGTTCTCCAGGTCACTATCTAGCTCAGGAAAGTCTCTGCAGTGTTGGAATAACCCCAAGGCTTCTGGGGTTTGCAAGACAATTTTATGGTAATAGGGGCTGACTGCAGAGTTAAGTAAACCTGGTAGTAAGGTCCAGATTTTTTTTCCCCTCTTCTGTTCCCACTTTTCCCCACTAGCTTTGCCTATGGAAGAGGGAAGTGACATGCAGAGTGACAGACTGAAATATGCAGATGAAGACAGAGAGGGAATGGCAGTGAGTTAAATCTAAAAAGACATCCTTCCAAAGTTACATTTCAATACCAGCTCTGCGATGCTTAGATTTGGCAAAGGCCTTGCTGACAGGCTCCATACGTTTGCTCCAACACCCATAGGGTGGAAGGCAGCAGGAGGCTTAATTTCAACCTCTGTAAAAACTTCCCTTATAAATGGCACCAGAGAAGCAGGGATGGTGGGGTGGGCGTAGCCAGGCTAAATGCACTAGCAACTGGGCGGTGATGCTGGGCCTCCTCCTCAGGCCCGAGGACCACTTTCTGCAAGGCATTCATCTTGATCTGGTGCCCTGGTGTCTAGAAAGTGAACCACTTCTGAAAAACTGAAATTATGCCGAGAGAGGACTTTATTCCCCCAGAGAATTACATCCAATAATAATAATGGTCCTCAGTATTCATAATATTGCTTCTCATCTCAGAAGCACTTGAGAACATTAATTAGAAACTCGATGGAATTCCTAAAGCCTGGATGGTGGGACACCGCCGTGTCTGCAGCCGGGAGGTACGTTCACAGACTGAACAGGGAGCTTCTGGCAGCCTAAGGAAAGGGCAGAATTCCTCCTTCTCCAGCCCCAAACTGTGAGGACTTTTATTGTGCATTAAGGCAAAAGGGAATATGCTCATATTAACATAACAGAACATCACAAAGCGCCGAGAAAACCCCCTTATGTGATGCAAAGTACCAGAAAGGTAAATGGCTTTATCAACCATGAACTCCTCGGCAAAGCGAATGTGACAAAAATTCTTCTTGCTTTTCCGAATCGCTGTGATGTCACCGCACTGCTCAAAGACTTCTTGGATGATTTCCTCAGTGGCATTTTCTGGTAATCCCCCGACAAACACGGTCTTACACCCGGGAGGTCGTTCTCTTGTGGAGGGAGGTGGAAGATCTGAGAATCACAACAAAACAGAGGGTTTAGCCTTTTAGTTATAGTTGCCTTTTTTTTTTTTTTTCTGGTTCACCTGGTGAAAGTCAAACTCGCAGACTAACTTTCTCCATTCTGAGTAATGATGGATTTCTAGAGTGATCTACACAGATGGCAGGCTGTCCTGGTTTTCAGTGCCTGTCCCCTCCTCCTCCCCACCTTTCTCTACTTTCTGTGTTCATTTCTACAGAGAGGCTATGCTCATCCGCGAACAGAGATAAAGCAAATGTTACCATAATTTCATTTCTCCTTCATAATACAGAGGCCCAGAAAATCGGAAAAAAAAAACCCAAAACCAAAAAACTTCATGAAGTACAGAGCATGATGAAATGAAAACAGGATGAAAAACCGAGGCTTGTTGTCTGCTTTGTCTGGTTGCGGGATAATGGAGCAGTAAGGCAGAACAGGGAGCAGAGCCTGAAAGCAGGCGCAGTACTTCCTTGGCTGAGAAACACAAGGCCTGAAACCACCCCCTCCTTTTTTTTTTTTTTTATGATTCACATTTAAATGAGCAAACTACTAAGTCTGAGGGAGCCTGCATAAAAAAGATAAAAAGCAATCTTCTGAAAAGTCCACTTTAAAAAGGCAACACTGATTCATATGAATAAAAAAAAAATCCCAGCTATTTAAGCCCATCAATTTAGTATCAGAGGCGAAGTTATAAAAAAACAAAAAAAACAAAAAAAAAACTGGCCTATTTATTTCATCAAATGTATGTTTCCTGCAAGCGAATGCAATCTGGTCCAGGAACTCTGAGATGCAGGCTCCCCGCTCCCCTCCACCACCAAATTGCTAACTGCCAAATTAATTCCGTTTTCCATCTAGCAAAACGCATTTCAGAGTTTCTCTCCCACATTTGTGAAGATGGATGGAAATGTTCATGTATTTCACACTCCGATCTGCAGCAAATGCTAGACTTCGTTGCGCGCAAAAAGGTTCTTAATGCTGGCTATTCACCCCAATCACCCATGCTCCCTTCGTGGTGTCAATTCAGCTCCTGGATAGACACAGGGACCCACATATTTGTTTTAATCTAGAGACGAAGGACTTCTGTAGAATGATCCCCACTCTGTGTACCTAGGTGGGAGAACTTTGAGTCACATCTGAAAATGAATGCAATACTATGTTAAGAAAGAAAGAAACTTAAATCGATCATCAAATACTTCTCACAGATATCACTTACTTGGGTTTTGGGGGAAAAGAGTACAGCTTTTGCAGTGGATTATTTCTTTGACGACAGCCACTTCTGTTGGTGGGGGGGGTACCAGCCCCAGGCCTGGTATCATTGGGTTAATAGGGGTGATCCCAGTCATCATGTTGAGGCCTGGATCAAAGCCTGGTACACAGATTGAGTCTGTAAAGTACACAAGATATCATTTTGGCTGGAGGATCTTAAACTGGTTTTTGCCGTTACTTTTGCTGTTTTCCTGCAAAGATGATTTGACTTTATATGCTTCCTATGTTTTAGGAATTTCTCCTGGCATAAATATAGCAATATAGAAAGCTATTTCAGAAAGGTAAAGGGAAAATAAAAGATGAACTTAATGCCACAAGGAAAGGAAGTTATATTATTTAAAATATTAACAAGGCAGAACAGAACACAGCGTATTCAAGTGTAAAACCACGCACCATGAAGCTTCGCTGTTGTTGTGAACGTGATTTTCTGTTTCTTAACTTCGATGTAGATGTGACTGCCTTATGACCTAGGATGTTGTTAGACTATCATTTAACACTGAAGTGCCCAGTGAATACAACTGTCAACCCAGTTTTATCAAAAGAGCCTTCTTACCCAAGTGACCTCGATTTAAGAAAGTTCAGTTTATATGTGCCGACTTTATAATGATGCATTCAGGTCCAACCTAACCTATTCCACCCAGGAAATGAAAAACAAAGAGTGATTATAATTACTAAGGCTGGGTTAGATACATGCGGGCATAATATTAGCTATATACATTTCTGAGTTCTATCGGATAATCACACGTTCTTCCTATAATTCAATCAGCAAATAATTGACCACCCTTCTGAAATCTTTATTTGTTGTATAAAAAATACAAATTTACACCCTGCATAAAAAAATGGAAGGGCACAAAAAGGGTGGGTTTTCCAATATAAACACGGATTTTTTTTTTTTTTTTTTTTACTGGGATAATAAAGCAAGTCATTTCAAAAGTGATATACAGGGATTTTCTTTCTTTCTTTTTTTTTTTTTTTTTTTTTCTTAATTAGTAAGACCTTTCTAAGAGTAGGGACTGTTAAGATGTAATGAGTTTCTAGAGTAGCTGCAAGGGGATCCCTCTCCTGAGAATTTTTCTGTTTTCAGATAACATACTCTCTCTCATTGGTGGTGTGATACTGTTCGGAGGTAGACAAACGGAAGCACAGACGCCCCCAGCAGTAGCCGTGGTGAGCCTCCACTAGAGTTCTCAGGGATGAAATTTCTTTCTCTTGTTCTCCTTTTCTCCCCGTTATTCTAGATCATTCTCATTCTTCCCTCCCGCCCCCTCTCCTTTGTGGTCCGGCCAGCCCGTGCCTTAGGCCCCTGCATGGCCTCACCCTTTGCTTACCTGTGCTGAAAGGTCAGATAAGCCCAGAGGCAGGTGAAGTGACAACTATAGGCTTTGTTTACCAAGACTCTCCAGGGGATCCAGAAGGATCAGCATGGACTTTTCCTTTCTAGGAAGAAGTTTATTACAGCTTTCCTCCAGCTCCTTTGGCTATTTCCATTTCTCTTCTGGATTGAACAGAATAAGCAGGGTGATCCTGATTTATAAGCTCAAGAGGACTGCTGTCCCATTTATGAGGAAATCCATTTAATTTGACTGCATAGCAGCCTTACTTCAGTAAAATGAGGTGGGGTTTTGGGTTTGTTTCTTGGTTTTGGCCTTTTTTAAGAAACCCTCAGTGTAAATGTCAAATAAGCAGTCTCTTTCAAAGCAGTCACCCTGACAATCGAGGTACTTCTATAATTATGGTTCTCAGGTTCTTTGACTCTCACACGGGGCTTCTGAGTGGATAATCTCTTGGAGCACTAGCCTCCTAGGACTCCAGGATTCTTCACTGATAATTGTTCAAAACAAAGTGAAGTACAAATGACATAAAAGTTTGGAAGTGACAGAGGCAGGACTCACACTTTGGTTATTCGTTTGAAATCCTCATCAAGTTTCACAGGTGTTATTCCCATTTCACAGCTAAAGTAATCGAGGCTTAAAGCAGTAAAGTAAAATTTCCAACATCACAAAGCAAACAAATGGCAGAGTCAGAACTAGGGTCCAGGTCTCTGGCTGCACATATAAAAATATATCTTTTAACCACTTCAAAGTTTCCACCTAGAATGACCCAACTAGATCATTTACCTAATACATGCCACTACCACAAATGTACTCTACTCTTTAAAACAAACCAAGATGTAGCCTTCTGATCCGGATGACAATTCTAAAGGAGAGCTCCAGAACAGAATGGCTTCCAATGTCATCATCACTGAAATAACACATTGGCTTCTCAGGAGGATATATTAGAACCAGAAATATTGGTAATGGGAATACTGGCATGCTGATGCCTCTATTGAATCTCATTCCGTACATGAGATTGGTCTGTTCCTTTTCTGGCCTGGCCCTTACTATTGTTTCCCAACACAGGGTGATTTAAGGCTGAAGCCACTCAGGACCGCATGAAAGCTCCGTGAATTACAATAACCAGATGTTTCCCAAAATGAGACGAGAAGCCCAGTTCTTGTGCTCTTTTAGTTGTAGCAGACTTGTGTTTTCTTTTTGAAGGCCAAATAAATAATTACATCTTCAGGAATGGGGGCAAAAGATACTACTCTTGAGAGAAATATTTGAATACAGAGCAAGAGTTACTTTGCTTTTTTTGAGACATTAATACAAAGAGACTGTGGGGTTGAATGAAATCTGCACGGTGAGTGCAGTCGTTTGAAAGAGCTTAGCAAGGAATTAACACTTAAATTATGCTGAACATCAAAGGATCTGAGATTCAGTATTCGAGAGGAAGAAGTGGGAAGGATTAGACTTAAAAAAAAAAAAAAACTAGGGGGCTTCCCTGGTGGCGCAGTGGTTGAGCCCGCCCGCCGATGCAGGGGACATGGGTTCGTGCCCCGGTCCGGGAAGATCCCACATGCCGCGGAGCAGTTGGGCCCGTGAGCCATGGCCGCTGAGCCTGCGCGTCCGGAGCCTGTGCTCCGCAATGGGAGAGGCCACAACAGCGAGAGGCCCGTGTACCGCAAAACAAACAAACAAAGAAACAAACAAACAAAAAACTACGAACCCATTACTTTTTAGCAATATATGAACAGATGAAAATTGTTTTCTCCAAGAGCACAGGAGGATCTCACCAGGCACCTGCCAGCAGCGTCTTCCGGCTTCTACAGGGTAGAAGTAGTTTTTGAGTGTGGCTGCCACTAAGCTAGTGTCTGTGTCCCCAGCAGGAGACACAGCCACCCTCAGCCTCTCCGGGAGACTCTCCAAGATCAGCAGAATGCACCTTTTGAAGATATTCAAGACGGCGGAGGAGTAAGACGTGGAGATCACCGTCCTCCCCACAAATACATCAGAAATACATCTACACGTGGAACAACTACTGCAGAACACCTACTGAATGCTGGCAGAAGACCTCAGACCTCCCAAAAGGCAAGAAACTCCCCACGTACCTGGGTAGGGCAAAAGAAAAAAGAATAAACAGAGACAAAAGAATAGGGATGGGACCCGCACCGGTGGGAGGGAGGTGTGAAGGAGGAAAGGTTTCCACGCACGAGGAAGCCCCTTCGCGGGCGGAGACTACGGGTGGCGGAAGGGGGAAGCTTCGGAACCACGGAGGAGAGCACAGGCACAGGGGTGCGGAGGGCAAAGCAGAGAGATTCCCACACAGAGGATCGGTGCCGACCGGCACTCACCAGCCCCAGAGGCTTGTCTGCTCACCCGCCGGCGCGGCCGGGGCTGGGAGCTGAGGCTCAGGCTTCAGAGGTCGGATCCCAGGGAGAGGACTGGGGTTGGTTGCATGAACACAGCCTGAGGGGGGCTAGCGCGCCCCAGCTAGCCGGGAGGGAGTCCGGGAAAAAGTCTGGAACTGCCAAAGAGGCAACAGACCATTGTTTAGGGGTGCGTGAGGAGAGGGGATTCAGGGCACCGCTTAAACGAGCTCCAGAGATGGGCGCGAGCCGTGGCTAACAGCGTGGACACCAGAAATGGGCATGAGATGCTAAGGCTGCTGCTGCAGCCGCCAAGAAGCCTGTGTGCAAGCACAGGTCACTATACACACCGCTCCTCCCGGGAGCCTGTGCAGCCCGCCAACGCCAGGGTCCCAGGATCCAGGGACAGCTTCCCCGGGAGAACGCACGCACGGCACACCTCAGGCTGGTGCAACGTCTCGCCGGCCTCTGCCGCCGCAGGCAGGCTCACCCCACATCCGTACCCCTCCCTCCCCCCGGCCTTAGTGAGCCAGAGCCGCCGAATCAGCTGCTCCTTTAACCCCGTCCTGTCGGAGCGAAGAACACATGCCCTCAGGTGACCTACACGGAGAGGTGGGGCCAAATGCTAAGCTGAACCCCAGGAGCTGTGCGAACAAACAGAAAGGGAAATCTCTACCAGCAGCCTCAGGAGCAGCGGATTAAATATCCACAATCAACTTGATGTACCCTGCATCTGTAGAATACCTGAATATACAACCAATCATCCCAAAATTGAGGCAGTGGACTTTGTGTGATTTTGTCTGTATAGCTTTGCTTTTACCATTTGTCCTAGGGTTCTGTCTGTCTGTTTTTTGTTTTTGTTTTGTTTTGTTTTTCTCAGTATAGTTTTTTAGCGCTTGTTATCATTGGTGGTTTGGTTGCTCTCTTCTTTCTTTTTTTTGTCTTTTTCTTACTTTTTAATTTTCTTTTATTTTTAATAATTGTTTTCAATTTTTTCTCTTAATAACATTTTCATTTTATTCCTTCCTTCTTTCTCCCTTTTCTTCTGAGCCATGTGGCTGACAGGATCTTGGTGCTCTGGCTGGGTGTCAGGCCTGTGTCTCTGAGGTGGGAGAGCCAAGTTCAGGACACTGGTCCACCAGAGACCTCCCGGCTCCACGTAATATCAAACAGTGAAAGCTCTCCCAGAGATCTCCAACTCAACGCTAAGACCCAGCTCCACTGAACAACCAGCAAGCTCCAGGGCTGGACACCCTATGCCAAACAACTAGCAAGACAGGAACACACCCCCACCCATTAGCAGAGAAGCTGCCTAAAATCATAAATAGGTCACAGACACCCCAAAACACACCACCAGACGTGGTCCTGCCCACCAGAAAGACAAGATTCAACCTCATCAAAACACAGGCACCAGTCCGCTCCACCAGGAAGCCCACACAATGCACTGAACCAACCTTACTCACTGGGGGCAGACAAAAAAAACAATGGAACTATGAGCCTGCAGCTTGCGAAAAGGAGAGCCCAAACACAGTAAGATAAGCAAAATGAGAAGACAGAGGAAAACACAGCAGATGAAGGAGCAAGGTAAGAACCCACCAGACCAAACAAATGAAGAGGAAATAGGCCATCTACCTGAAAAAGAATTCAAAGTAATGATGGGAAAGATGATCCAAATTCTTGGAAATAGAATGGAGAGAATACAAGACACGTTTAACAAGGACCTAGGAGAACTAAAGAGCAAAGAAACGATGATGAACAATACAATAAATGAAAATAAAAATTCTCTAGAAGGAATCAATAGTAGAATAACTGAGACAGAAGAACGGATAAGTGACCTGGAAGATAAAATAGTGGAAATAACTACTGCAGAGCAGAATAAAGAAAACAGAATGAAGAGAACTGAGGACAGTTTCAGAGACCTCTGGGACAACATTAAACACACCAACATTCGAATTATAGGGGTCCCAGAAGAAGAAGAGAAAAAGGAAGGGACTGAGAAAATACTTGAAGAGAGTATAGTTGAAAACTTCCCTAATATGGGAAAGGAAATAGTTAATCAAGTCCAGGAAGCACAGAGAGTCCCACACAGGATAAATCCAAGGAGAAACACATCAAGACACATACTAATCAAACTATCAAAAATTAAATACAAAGAAAACATATTAAAAGCAGCAAGGGAAAAACAACAAATAACATACAAGGGAATCCCCACAAGGTTAACCGCTGATCTTTCAGCAGAAACTCTGCAAGCCAGAAGGGACTGGCAGGACATATTTAAAGTGATGAAGGAGAAAAACCTGCAACCAAGATTACTCTTCCCAGCAAGGATCTCATTCAGATTTGATGGAGAAATTAAAACCTTTACAGACAAGCAAAAGCCGAGAGAATTCAGCACCACCAAAGCAGCTTTACAACAAATGCTAAAGGAAATTCTCTAGGTAAGAAACACAAGAGAAGGAAACGACTTACAATAACAAACCCAAAACAATTAGGAAAATGGGAATAGGAACATACATACCGATAATCACCTTAAATGTAAATGGATTAAATGCTCCCACCAAAAGACACAGACTGGCTGAATGGATACAAAAACAAGACCCATATATATTATATGCCGTCTACAAGAGACCCTCTTCAGACCTAGAGACACATACAGACTGAAAGGAAGGGGATGGAAAAAGATATTCCATGCAAATGGAAACCAAAAGAAAGCTGGAGTAGCAATTCTCATATCAGACAAAACAGACTTTAAAATAAAGACTATCACAAGAGACAAAGAAGGACACTACATCATGATCAAGGGGTCGGTCCAAGAAGAAGAGATAACAATTGTAAATATTTATGCACCCAACACAGGAGCACCTCAATACATAAGGCAACTACTAACAGCCATAAAAGGGGATATCGACAGTGACACATTCATAGTAGGGGACTTTAACACCCCACTTTCACCAGTGGACAGATCATCCAGAATGAAAATAAATAAGGAAACACAAGCTTTAAATGATACATTAAACAAGATGGACTTAATTGATATTTATAGGACATTCCAACCCAAAACAACAGAATACACATTTTTCTCAAGTGCTCATGGAACATTCTCCAGGATAGATCATATCTTGGGTCACAAATCAAGCCTTGGTAAAATTAAGAAAACTGAAATTGTATCAAGTATCTTTTCAGACCACAACGCTATGAGACTAGATACCAGTTACAGGAAAAGATCGGTAAAAAATACAAACACACGGAGGCTAAACAATACACCACTTAATAAAGAAGTGATCACTGAAGCAGTAAAAGAGGAAATCCAAAAATAGCTAGAAACTAATGACAATGCAGACACGACGACCCAGAACCTATGGGATGCAGCAAAAGCAGTTCTAAGAGGGAAGTTTATAGCAATACAATCCTACCTTAAGAAACAGGAAACGTCTCGAATAAGCAACCTAACCTTGTACCTAAAGCAATTAGAGAAAGAAGAACAAAAAAACCCCGAAGTTCGCAGAAGGAAAGAAATCATAAAGATCAGATCAGAAATAAATGAAAAAGAAATGAAGGAAACGACAGCAAAGATCAATGAAAGTAAAAGCTGGTTCTTTGACAAGATAAACAGAATTGATAAACCATTAGCCAGACTCATCAAGGAAAAAAAGGGAGAAGACTCAAAGCAATAGAATTAGCAATGAAAAAGGAGAAGTAACAACTGCCACTGCAGAAATACAAAAGATCATGAGAGACTACTACAAGCAACTCTACGCCAATAAAATGGACAACCTGGAAGAAATGGACACATTCTTAGAAATGCACAACCTGCCGAGACTGAATCAGGAAGAAATAGAAAATCTGAACAGACCAATCACAAGCACTGAAATTGAAACTGTGATGAAAAATCTTCCAACAAACAAAAGCCCAGGACCAGATGGCTTCACAGGCGAATTCTATCAAACATTTAGAGAAGAGTTAACACCTATCCTTCTCAGACTCTTCCAAAAGAGAACAGAGGGAGGAACACTCCCAAATTCATTCTACGAGGCCACCATCACCCTGATAGCAACACCAGACAAGGACGTCACAAAGAAAGAAAACTACAGGCCAATATCACGGATGAACATAGATGCAAAAATTCTCCACAAAATACTAGCAAACAGAAGCCAACAGCACATTAAAAGGATCATACACCATGATCCAGTGGGGTTTATTCCAGGAATGCAAGCATTCTTCAATATACGCAAATCAATCAGCGTGATACACCATATTAACAAATTGAAGGAGAAAAACCATATGATCATCTCAGTAGATGCAGAGAGCGCTTTCGACAAAATTCAACACCCATTTATGATAAAAACCCTGGAGAAAGCAGGCATAGAGGGAACGTTCCTCAACATAATAAAGGCCATACATGACAAACCCACAGCCAACATCGTCCTCAATGGTGAAAAACTGAAAGCATTTCCACTAAGATCAGGAACAAGGCAAGGCTGCCCACTCTCCCCACTATTATTCAACATAGTCTTGGAAGTTTTAGCCACAGCAACCAGAGAAGAAAAGGAAACAAAAGGAATCCAAATCGTAAAAGAAGAAGTAAAGCTGTCACTCTTTGCAGATGACATGATACTATACATAGAGAATCCTAAAGATGCTACCAGACAACTACTAGAGCTAATGAATGAATTTGGTAAAGTAGCAGGACATAAAATTAACGCACAGAAATCTCCGGCATTCCTATCCACTAATGATGAAAAATCTGAACGTGAAGTGAAGAAAACACTCCCATTTACCACTGCAACAAAAAGAATAAAATGTCTAGGAATAAACCTACCTACGGAGCCAAAAGACTTGTACGCAGAAAATTATAAGACACTGATGAAAGAACTTAAAGATGATACTAACAGATGGAGAGATATACCATGTTCTTGGATTGGAAGAATCAACATTGTGAAAATGACTCTACTACTCAAAGCAGTCTACAGATTCAATGCAATCCCTATCAAACTACCAGTGACGTTTTTCACAGAACTAGAACAAAAAACGTCACAATTTGTATGGAAACACAAAAGACCCCGAACAGCTAAAGCAATCTTGAGAACGAAAAACGGAGCTGGAGGAATCAGGCTCCGTGACTTCGGCCTGTACCACAAAGCTAAAGTAATCAAGACAGTATGGTACTGGCACAAAAACAGAAATATAGATCAATGGAACAGGATAGAAAGCCCAGAGGTAAACCCACACACATATGGTCACCATATCTTTGATAAAGGAGGCAGGAATGTACAGTGGAGAAAGGACAGCCTCTTCAATAAGTGGTGCTGGGAAAACTGGACAGGTACATGGAAAAGTATGAGACTAGAACACTCCCTAAT